>JAKCPI010022371.1:0-123668 GCA_023213315.1 Euborellia annulipes | reverse complement strand
AGGGTGTCTAACTTAAATATAAAATTTCACCCTCCTAGCTCAATCCCTTCATGCTTAAAATTGAACACACGTAGGCAAGAGAATGTAAAAACAAAAATAGGGGAGCCGTGAGGGTCCCAACGGGGCCGCGACTCAAAAAGATTAACAAGCACTGAACTAAAGGTCTAAAGGGATGGATTTTATTATTTAATATATTTATGAGAAATAAGCATCTCTTTGATTGAAGAGAAAATATTTTGAAATTTTATTTTTCTCAAAGGATTAAATTCTTTATAGATAAATATGCATTCTTTTATTCTTCTAGTTAAAAAAGTTTCGAATACAATTTTCTAAAAGCATAAAACGATGAAATTAAGGTGCGCGTCTCGGGCTGCTAATTTTGGGACTTTCCAGCGGCCACAATTTAGAAGCTATCGACCTCAAATTTTTTTTTAAATTAAAGCTATTTAAAATATCTACAACTTATAGAAGCCCTTTTTTTGATTTTCGAAAAAAAAATTTTTTTTTTAGATTAATCGCATTAAATAAAAGATATTTTAAAAAAGGAGCTCTATAAGTTGTAGATAATTAAATTAGTAATCATTGTGTTAAAAAATAATTAATTTTTTGCCTTTAATTAATTAGCTGGAAAGTCTAGAATGAAATGCAATTTGTCCCTTGTTTTCCTATGGGGAACACTAACGCCATCTCTTGCCGCCTAGAGGAACTCGGTAGTCAAAAGCTTTCTAACGACTTTTCGAGACGCGCACCTTAAATGATTATTTCAAATCATGGGAGAGCATCAATTTGTTTTTTCAAATTCGATCTGCGCCCCGAGTGCAGCCAGGAGCCTCGCTTCACTCTCGTCTAGGCTTTTCTTCACGCGCACATTCGCTTTTCAAAAAGTCGCTATATCTCTCTTATACATTCAAGGATTTGAGGCAAAACGCAAAACTGGTCTCTTGAATTAATTATAAAGCCATAGGAATTTTTCTATTTAGCTACGCCCACTTAAAATGAGGGTTTATTGATGACACTCACGACTTCTAACGTCAACTCCCGCCAATATTTTCTAATTTATTGTTTATTTAATTAAATAAACACATTTAGGGCTTGATATCGATTGAATAAATTAAAATATAAAATATTCTAACTAAAACAATCCATTTTCGGCCAAGGAATGTCCTGAAAATAATAAAAAATCGATTTTAATCAATTTTGACAGATGAATTTTTTCCTCTTTTAAAATAATAAAAAAACTATTCAATATATAGAAATAGTGAATAGTGCATTAAAATCAGCACTAAATCCTGAATCTTACACATTTATGCTCAATTACTAGTTTTTTTTTTTTTTTTTTTTTTTTTAAACATTCACACTTTTTTCTCTCTCACTCTCCACACACACACACACACACACACTCTTTTCCCCAGCCCCAGCCCATTCAAAGCATTTAAAAAACCCTTAATTTAAGAATTAAAAATATAAGGGTCCGGGCATTTTATTTTAAGCAATTCAGTCTCCAATTGGCTTAAATAAAATCATCGCACCGCCGGGGGTCGGGACCCCCCCCGTTTGGTTTAGAGGGGAGGCCCGCAAACCTCCCCCCCCATCCCCCGAGGGCCCAATTACTAGTTTGCTCTATTTAATAAGAGAATGTGACATCTATGTTTGCTTGAATTTTCGTAAATTTGCTAAAAACTAAAAAAGATATAAAATTGGTGTTTATTGATTCGTTATCTGCATTAAATACAGAATTTATTCAATATCTTAAATATCTTCTACCTTTTATGTTTAATGATATTAAGTCTTCTCAAATTTTGTATCGTTTTTTGAGTATAACTCGAAAAATAATTGAGATACAAAAATAACAAAAGTAGATTCTTAATCAGTGGCGTAGTGAGCTTAACTCGCGCCCGGGGCACAATATCTTTTTAGCCCCCCTCCCGCATTCGAAAACCATAACATTATACAGGGTAGAACTCAAAAATCTTCTTGCCTGTGGAAAATTTTTTGCGGAATTTTTCCCCCCTTCCTGCGGAAAAATTTTATTTCTTTTGCGGAACCAAATTTTTTTCCCGAACATTAAAATTATTTTTTGTTTTGCGAATTTGTTTGGCGCCCCTTTGTGAGTAGCGCCCGGGGCATGATGACCCCCCTTGCCCCCTCTCCCTACGCCACTGTGTGAATGTGTGTGTGAGTGTGAATGAGAAAAAAGTGTGAATGTTTTTTAAGTAAAAAAAAAAAAAATTACATAAATAGATATATAAAGGTATTATGTATCACAAATATATATTTCTGATGGCAGAGGCGTACCGAGGCAGTTGGGGGCACTATAAGAGTGGGCCCTATATTGAATTTTTTTTTTTTTTTTTTTTTGGGGGGGGGGGGTGCTCATCTTTAAATATCCTTCACCTCCATACACAAAAATATTTTTAAAATACCGTATATTCCTGTACCCCAAGGGCCCCGGGGCCTCTCAAAGGGAAATTTTCACTAAATTTTGTTTGTTTTTTTTATCTAAATTTTTCCCTTTTTACTTGAGCCTTGAGGGTCCCGGGGCCTCTCAAAGGGAAATTTTCATTAAATTTTTTGTTTTATAAATAGATGGGGGCCTATGCCGGCTCGGGGCCTGGGGCGGACCGCCCCCACGCCCCCCCCACCCCTCGGTACGCCACTGTCTGATGGTTTCAAAGTCACTTACATAATTAATAACCATGGGCGTAACTAGGGGCGTGCAGGGGGCCTGCCCCCTAGAAGACTCGAGCCCCCTCCCTTCCCAGAAAGCTCTCTATCATATGTCGATCATATGTTAAATCGAGAGTACTTTGGTTATTTATAAGAAATTTTAGAATTCAATTCTAGTTAAACAATTAATTTTTTAATAATAAATTATAAAATTAAATAAAATTTTAATAAATATGCAGTTTAATAATTAAAATAATACAAAAGAACGACACTTGGTTTCCCCCTCCATGCCAGGTGATTTTTGGGGCGCGCGCCAGCCAGGGGGCCCCCTCACATGAGGTATAAAAAACAGTTAAAAATAAAAAAAATAAAAAGTGCAGGAAGTGGATTTGAACTCGCGAAGTTTGGTTATGTGAGAATGGAAAAAAAAAATTTAGATTGCTTGAGGACACATTACCCACTTGAGCCACATCTCAATTAAATTTCAAACGAAATATAAGCCATATAAGAAACATAAAATAAAAGAAGTATTAAAAAAATTTTAATATTCCACATATGATATGTCATTTTTCATTACTTTTTATACAGATTAATAATTTATAATCAAAATGTCAATATCATGCATAGTTTTCAAATGATTCAATGGGCAAACGTCAAGATTGTTTATGCCTTGATGTAATTAAACCAAAAACTCTATCTAATATATGATACATGTCATTAATTCTTGAATTTCCCCTGATTCCAGAGAACTAAAGCCCTTTTAATTATATGATCTAATAGGGGAGTTATTGGCGATCAAAGTTAAGCTTATTTTCGACCTTAATGACATCCACACTCAATTCTATATATTTTCGAAAAAGCTTATTTAGCATTGACTGATTAAAACCAAATTTTTACCAGATATTTATAATTAAAAAATGAGTTTTTTTCTAAAGTTTCATTGAGATTGGTAAAGAAATAAATAAAATATTGACTATTTTGTAAATCGAGTTTTAAAATCTGGTTCTGCGATGCAAGGCGAGAGCCGCTCCATGAACCGCTCTCTTTACCCATTCGGGATCCCAAATTCTAAAACTCAATTTACAAAATAGTCAATATTTTATTTATTTCTTTACCAATCTCAATGAAACTTTAGAAAAAAACTCATTTTTTAATTATAAATCTCTGGTAAAAATTTGGTTTTAATCAGTCAATGCTAAATAATCTTTTTCGATAATATATAGAATTGAGTGTGGATGTCATTAAGGTCGAAAATAAGCTTAACTTTGATCGCCAATAACTCCCAAATTAGATCATATAATTAAAAGGGCTTTAGTTATTTGGAATCAGGGGAAATTCAAGAATTAATGACATGTGTCATATGTTATATAGAGTATTCGGTTTAATTACATTAAGGCTTTCACATGGACGTAACTAGAGAATTTGACTGGGGGGGGGGGGCATGGGACCAGCCATCCTCGCTCGGGGTGTGATAAATTACTCTATTTTAAAAAGTTTTTATTCTTTGACATTTTTTTAAAAACTGAATAGATTTTTAGTTATCGAAGGTAATTATTAAAATAATTTTTTTGTTTGATATTTTTTTTTTTTTTTAATTTGTTGAGTATAAAAAAAAAAAATAACTTTTTTAAATTTAATAGCGTCTGAGAAAAGGCAGAAAAAAATCGAGAAAATTCGGGTTAAGCAAGGCTAAGAACTGCTGGACCGTGGATAGTTGACCCGCTGAGTGTTGAGTCTCTCACCTGCTGGAAGCCATTTTATTTAATTTCCCAAAAGTCAAATGATCTTAGAGGCCGAAATATAAATTGAAAATACAATTAATTTTAACACCCGTCTCAGGAAGAAAAATAAATAATCCCACCTCAATAATCAATCAAAAGTTAGAATATATTTATTTCCTTTATTAAAATAATTTTTTCATATTCATTTTTTTAAATTATTTAATTTGTTTTTTTCTTCTAATTTGATGAATATAAAAAAAAAATAGTTTTATTTTTATTTCTGTCTCTAATAGGTTCTGGGAAAAGATGACGTCACGCGCATTGTTTGGGATCCGGTTTGTTTGCACTAAGGACAGAATCTAGCTTCTTTTAGTGACTCTCTCCATCTCACTCGCACTCATTACCTTCGCTCTCTTTCTATTCAAATGCCATTCGGATTGCCCCTTATAGACCATAATATTTGAATTTTGGCTTTTTCGAGGAGGGGGACGCTTTTTAGGCCCTCTCCCCTTTTAGGTTGTCCCCTCCGTGATATTTATACTAATTTTATGAAATTTGTTTGATTAAATTCAGGATTAATTTCATTTTAACAAAAGGGTTTATAGAATGGACACCAGGTGGCAGCACTTGCCGGCGGTGCACAGCATTTAGCTTGCAAAGCTGTCTGTCTTTATTCAATTGGACTCCCTAAAGAAAAAAAATAAATAAAAATTTAATTATATAACAATTTTTATTATTTTTCCTTAGAGAGATTTTATTATATTAGGGAATTTTAATCTAAAAAGTAAAAGATTTAAATTTTATTACCATGGCAAACATTTTACCTATCTTTCCTATGAAGAACAAGAGTAAAGTGGTCTTCAGAGGATTTCAACGGCAAAATGAGAATATACATTTTAAAGAGCATCTAAAAAATATTTGATTTATTAATTAAAAAAAAAATCATTAGAGCGAATTTTGAGAAAATCGAAAAAAACTTAAAAAATACATCAGTAAAGTACCCGTACTAGTACTTTTTGGCTGATTTTGATTAAAAGCTTATTTCCACGCCTCAAGGAGGTGTCTAACTTAAATATAAAATTTCACCCTCCTAGCTCAATCCCTTCATGCTTAAAATTGAACACACATAGGCAAGAGAATGTAAAAACAAAAATAGGGGGGCCGTGAGGGTTTCAACGGGGCCGCAAATCAAAAAGTTTAACAAGCACTGAACTAAAGGTCTAAAGGGATGGATTTTGTTATTTAATATATTTATGAGAAATAAGCATCTCTTTGATTGAAGACAAAATATTTTGAAATTTTATTTTTTCTCAAAGGATTGAATTCTTTATAGATAAATATGCATTCTTTTATTCTTATAGTTAAAAAAAAGTTTCGAATAAAATTTTATAAAAGCATAAAACGATGAAATTAAATGATTATTTCAAATGCTGGGAGAGCATCAATTTGTTTTTTTCAAATTCGATCTGCGCCCAGAGTGCAGCCAGGGAGCCTCGCTTCACTCTCGTCTAGGCTTTTCTTCACGCGCAGATTCGCTTTTCAAAAAATTTCTCTAACTCTCTTATTTGTCGTTGGATTTGTGGAAAAATGCAAAACTGGTCTTTTCAATCAATTATAAAGCTATAGACATTTTTTTATTTATCTACGACCACATAAAATGGGGGTTTATTTATTGCCTTTTACATCTTCAAATTTTAACTGCCTCTTTCATTTTCTAATTTATTGTTTTTTAATTAAATAAACACATTTAGGCCTGGATATTGATTGAATAACTTAGTATATAAAATATTCAAGCAAAAACAATGAAATTTTAGTCTCAAAACGTTCTGAAAATGATTAAAAATCGATTTTCCAAATTTATTTTGACATATTAATTTTTGACTTTCTCTTAAAATTCAAAAATTAATTATTTTTTTGATGCTATTCTCATTTTGCTTTCAAAATTGTTTGATAAAAAGGTAAATTTTAAAATTTTGGAGTTTAGGCTTTCACAGTTGTTAACATTAGTCAGCCTCCCTGACATTAGTAAAATTAAATTAAATTTTTTTTTTAAATAATGAAAAATTAATTAAAAGAAAAATAAAAATTTATATAAAAAATTATTCTAAATTATTTTTTAAAGTTATAATAATTTAATTTATAAAAAATATTTTTTTCCCTCTTAGAATTTTTAATATGATTAATTGACAAGGAGTTGGTCGTCCATTTTGGCAGCTTCTCTGACCTGTCAGTGTGTCAGTGTGGGCCTGGTTTGTGTCCCTGTATACACGTGAATCTTCATCTCATCCATTATTTTAGCAGTTGAAAGGTAAATTTTAATTATTTCTTTCGATAATTAATCCATTTCGCATGATTTTATTATTTAATATTTATTTCTAACAAATTAAATCATTTTATGTGTATGTGAGTTGCCCAGTTAACCTATAATCTCTTTTCCTATTTCTTATTTATTTATATTCTTTGACAAATCCTTGATTGCATTTCATTATTTTAATTTCTCTAATTATTTTCTTAAATGTGAGTGAATTTTAAATATAATCTGTGTTTCAAATTATCAAAATCAAACTGACAGATTACAGGTAATAAAATTTTAATATAATTCATTTTACACTCGTTTGTTAATTAAATTTCTATTAAATATAATTTAAATAGATAGCATGTTTTATTAATTTATAGGAATTCTTATTGTGATGCAGTTGTTGTTATGCATAAAAAATAAATTTCCAAATAGTTTTGATTTCATTTTGGAATCAGATAATATTCATCTTTTCCCCTTTTTAAGCTTCTTTTCAAAATTATTAAACGAATATTTATAATGCTGACATGCTCATGTATATATATATACACCAGTATATATATTTTTAGAAAAAAAAAACAATTTTTATATTTAAAATAAAAGATGATTTTCTAATTTGAAATAGGTGAGAATGGATTTATCAATATCATTTATTAATTTATATCCCCATTTATTTATATTGGATTCCACTGATTCTCATTATTAATAAATAAAAAAAAAATTCTTTTATTTTATTTGTTCAACTTTTGGTCTCTAATCATGTGATTTTCAAGTACAATTTAGTTACAGACATTATTTCTATGCAATTTGTGCTTGAAGATTGACAAGGATTTTTGACTCAAAGCTTAATAAATAAAATATAATAGAAAAAAATGTTATAATTATTAATAATGAAAGTCTCACTATGATTCAATCTAATCCAATATATATATATATATATATAAAGTGACCACGAGATGTAAATAAAAGCTTCATTCCACCCGATTTCAAATATATATATATATTGATCTGATACAGACTTTTCCCTATAGGTCATTTTGATAACTTACCTACCCCAACATGAAATTCGGAGTTGAAGGACAACTTTGCTATTCCGCCCATAGGATTTACATTGAAGCGCTTTTAAATCAGGCTAATTAGCTTATAAATTTTAATTTTTTCAGCTATTTGATCAAATATTAATATAAAATAGGATCATTAGATTTATATACGTGCTTATTTATCCATAAACAAGTTTAATTTCATGTGATTTAACGGTAGAACAATTTTGTTAGGTTATGGTAAAAATTTCTAATTTATCTATTTTTGTCCTTATTTAATATCTTTTGGAAAATCTGTCTGCTAATAGCTATTAAAAAATAAATAAAGACAAGGAAGGATGGGTTTTTATAAAATTACAACAGGAAATACCTGATATAATGTTTGTATTTATTTATTATATGTACATTTACCTTATAAAGATCTATGAAATAATGTGTTAAAACATAATTATTATTTTTATAGGCCTATATTATTTTAATATAGAGAGATTAATATAAATATTAATTTAGTTTATCTGTTTTTTTAATCCCAGGAGTTTATTTTGCCTTTCTTCAGGTATAACTGTATGAGAATCTATCAGAGTAACTAAAAAAAAAAAAAAACAAGTAATTAAGTAATTAAAATTTTTAAAGCAGAAATGTAAATTATTTCGAAAATAATGAATAATTGCAATGAATGAATGGAAATATATATAGGTAAATGTAGAATGGGTGGTTGAATCATATTTGAAATAAGAAAAGTAAACATACCTTTAAACCCTTCCTTTGTTGTTCATATCGCTGTCTTTTTTATTTAAATATGTTTATTACTTAGATTATATCCGTTTATTTTAATTATAACACATATTCAAGCACTACTCAAGCTAGGAGAGACCCACTTGTCACTTGTGAGACGTTTCACCTTTGTTGATTATCCTAAATAATGTTTTGAATCATTATATGAAACTAAATAGATATTTTTATTTGTTATTTACCTGAGATAAAGTGTTTAAGTGTATTTGAACTTCGTTTCAGTCAAATTTCTTGTTGTTTATTGAGCATAACCTCTGACACTGACAGTTGATTCAACTTATTTTATGTTTAAAATTTAATTCTGTAAAGAATCTGTACTTCTCTTGATATCCTTTACGAGCACAATTGATAATATTACAAAATTTTGGCATCTTTGAGTATTTGGAGAGCCTAAATAACTCAAAAACAAACATTATCATATAAATCCCTATGTAAATGCATTGAAGTTTGTCCTTCAACTCCGAATTTCATGTTGGGCTAGGTAAGTTATCAAAATGACCTATTGAAAAGTTGTTTATTTAAATTAGGAAGAAAGTTATTCAAAGATTTTATTCTCTGAATAGGATTAGGCTAGTTAGTTTTGGGCATTCAGATCGACCTAACTCCTGTTTGCCTGGGTAATGGTATTTATTCGTGAATATTATCAGAAAATTTCGATAATTAGCACTCTCGGTTTTAATAAAAATAAAAGAATTAGTTATAATAAAGACCAATAAGAAAATTTAGCGATCGTGATTAACTTTCAAATTTGGATTATAAAATATTTCTGCCTTTTTATTATTCCTATTTGTTTAAGTTTCAATTAAATTATCTGTCTCCTTTCTTTAGAAAGGACCTCGGTCTTAATTTTGAATATTTAATTTATAAATAAAATGATTAACCGAATTAATTCCTCAAACCGTGATCCTTTGTTTAATCAATTATTATTGAGCAACTGGTCCGAGAAATTCCCTTTTTGCGACCGAAATGTCTTTGAAATTACTTGATTGAAAATATTAAAATTATAGTTTATATTTATTTAACGTTGAAAGTTTAATTATTTATTTCGTTTTAAAGTTTATTTTTCATTAAAATTCCCTTTCCAAAAATTATTATTTGGCAAGAAAACCGAGTGCGTTGAACTTGACTGTTTAGAGATGTGTTTAGTGATGATTAGGTTGAGTCTGGCTGTTGGAGTTTGGCTTGACAAAGGCAACTGCCTTGTAGACCGAAATGTCGTTCATTATAGGAAGTCAGAACTCGGTGTAGGAAGTCAACCCGACAATAGGATGTCAACTCGCAGATCATTTGATTGTTGATTTGATTTTTGTGTTTTTAATTGTTTAGTTTCTTTAATTGTTGTATTTCTTCTTTCTTCTTTTCTTCCTTTATTTTAAAATATTATTTTTTTGTTTTTAATATATTTGTTTAATAAGTTTTATTTTGAAATAATTTGATTATTAAATGATCACATCGGGTAGGGAGCTTTTTGTCCCAATTATGCCAAATATTCAAAAAATATTTACTAAATTATCTCTCTATGTGTGTATATATACTTACGAGATGAAGATTTTTCCTAATTCTCTTTTTTTTTCTTTCTAGTTTAACCTGCTATTACCTGCCTGCGCTTGTCTGCTTGCTCGATCTTTAAGCATCGCCTTTAGTCGTGCAGAGAGGACTTGGCATGGATAACAGGGCACATGTCGCTACGGCCCAGGATTCCTATAAAGTCTACATTTTGGTAAGTACATTTACATTTTATAGTTAGATACATTCATTAAGGGATCAAACTATAGATTAGAATAAAACATTTTTTTTTACCCCTATTGCATAATAAAATGCATCGAAATTTGTGAACATCATAAAAAGTGAGAGAATATATACTTAATCTCTATATAAATATTTAATTTAATATATGAGATATTACTATTCTAATTGTTGTTGTTGTTAGAATTTCATCCATTCCTCGCCCTTTTTCATGATATCAAAAGGTTTCCTCAATCGTGGTGGTTATTTATATGCATCTAATATCAGAGGCGTATAGACGGCGGGGGGGGGGGGAAGGGCTAACTCATATTTTTAAAGATGCCCCTCCTGCCATACCCAAAAATATTTTTAAAATACCTTATATACCGTATATGAGCCCCGAACACTCACAAAGACAAAACTTTTATTAGTTATACATTAATATATTTCTTTTTTTTTTTATTACTTTGATTTATGCGACGCACTTTCTCATAACAAAAATATAGAAATTGGTCATTGCTCCCTTAGGCCTCCCCCCCCCCCTCTCCCTTATAAAGGGGTAGATTCTTAAACAATTTCTTTTTTTGCAGGTTTGTGTTTCTCCAGTGCAATAGTGTTCAGTGTTCAGTGTTCAGTGTTCAACTAGTGCAATCAACTGGATCAGCTCTACGAGTGCAAGGGAGCTTCGATGGATCAGCTCTACGAGTGCCAGGCAAGCAGCTTCGAGCGACCGACAACCCCTCAGGAGGTGAATATTTTATACTCTAAACATACCCTTATAAATCCAAAAATATTTAAATAATCTGATTTTAATTTCATTTTTTTTCTTTTTTGTTACAGATTCCTGAGGGTCAACAGAACAAAGGTATTAAGCATGGTGCAAGAATATTGAAGGGGGTAGATTAGATTAGGTTATTAGGATGTCTTTTTTTCAGCTGACTCCAAATAGTAAAGAGCCTCTCCCGCCGCGGGATCTCTTCTTAGTACCCTGGGCTTAAGGTATGATTGCAAAATGAATACAAATTTAATTGCATTCACTTTTGGATATTTATAATTTAGAAAATTTATTTTTACACCTTAAATGTAGTTTAAAGATTTAAATCTAGAGGGGTGGAGGGTGCACCATGCCAACGAGCCAACGAGAGGGATTTGTTTTTTGAACCTGTACCTCCTCCTCGTGAATCTGTTAGTGGAGAAACCAACGTGAATACTTTCATTTTAGACCTCTGTTGGATAGTTGTTGTTATTAGCTTCAGGTGCCTACTCTAATCTTGTAGCTCGTTCGTTTTGTTAGGATGCCGTGATTTGTTCTTTTAATTTAGGATCCTTACGGAGAGCTAAAATGAAAGATATTCTCGTTGATTTCTTCCATGAACGGTTTCTGATTGAAAGATCGAAGCCCAGGTTCCAAGTGTTCTTGTGTTTGCGAAAAGACGTCTTTTATTGGCGCATTCGGGAGTCTGATATGTTTTTATATCCTTGAAGTGGCTCTATGAGTAAAGCGAGTCAGGGAAGGGTGCAGTTTCTCCAGGAATAGCCTGGAGGGTCCAAACTGCAATCCTTGAGGCTAGGAACCCGAGGGCTCCACCGATCTGATGGTGGAGACGGGGTTACAAATACTCTCTCTATTGTCTTCGTATTTTGTGTTAGGCTAGGTAGGATCTCTTCCACGTTTGCCCCTGCACTCGCTTGCTCGTAATCCAAAAAATCACACTCATTCTCACTGATACGATTTCCTCAGACTCCCGGTTTACGGTAAATATATATATATTGATCAAATATCTATATAATTTCTATTCGGCAAGCAAGAGATAATTAGTTATTTGAAATCTTCTTGCTGTTCTTTTTTTATTATTTTCATTTACTACATAAACTTTTTGATGTAGTAAATGAAGTTATCTTTTTTGGTGTTTATTTTTTATTTAGTGTTTATGTGAGTGTAAAAAAGTGAGAGAAGAGAGAAAATTTTCAATATTTTTTGGAAAATTAAAGGTAAACATAAATAAATTAGAACACTAATTCAAAATTCTTATAAATTAACTGATTAGAATTAACGCTAATTTAAATTTTTTTTCAGGTCAGGAATTATAACATGTTTAATAACACATTTGAGACATTTAAATATATTCCATAAGTAAATAATTATTGTCGGAAAACTAAAAGAGATAATTTTTTTTGGGTTCACTTTTAATTAGTGAAGATTTGTTTGAGAGAAGAGAAAAAATCTCAAATGAAAGGTAAATAGAACACAAACTTGATATTCTCATAATTAACTGATTAGAGACAATACTAATTCAATTTTTTTTTTTTTTAGGACGAATCATTTTCATAAATAAATAATAATATTTATCCAAAAGAGCGACCAAAGATGTGCTCACTATATGAATACATCTGACTTTATAATAAATATATAAAAAGCCAGATATGCAGAAAGTTGTATTTAACTTCATAGCCCATCGATTCTAATCTTTTCATTTGCCTTTATCTTTAAACAATGAAGTCAAAATTTTAATTTATGCTCTTATTCTGTAATGGAATGTTTTTCTTAGTAGATATTAGAGGTGTAATTGCTGAAACGTAATTTTTTTAATATTATAAAATTAATATATTATACATTTAAATAATTTATATTGAATATTATTAGTTAAAATAAAATTTATTTTCAGATAACTTGTAGATGATCTTCTGAAATATAGAAAAGATGAATGAAATCTCAGAAAATTGACTATTTCGATCCTCAACCAAAAAACCGTCCAGAAAAGAATTATATTATATATATTTGCCACTCACTCATACATTTTGCAAATTATTTCCTGTGATAAAATTGATACAAGTCAAGAATTGAAGTTGCTCAAGTCGAATTACTTAGAAGAATAGAATATTTCATCCACGTAATCAACGTTTCCAACTTTCAAGAATTGAAATTGACTCATTTGTGTCTGTTACTGGAGGGTGAGATCTCGCATCTCGCACCTTTCAATCCCGATGAGGAGATTTCTCGAACACCAACGAGCTAATCCAGATCCTTAATCTGCAGCTTGTCCTCTTAGCTATTCGCCACCTCATTCAAGAAACTTTTCTATAAATCATTTGGACATCATTTACTAATATTAAAATCGAAGAATGTCCTAGAATTTGTTTCTTTTTATTTTCTACCACTTTCAAGATACAGTGAAATATAAATTTTTTTTAAATGACCACAAGTGCTAGAGTAAGGCTATTTATTCACATCGAAGGGCTTTAAAAGAAGATGAAGATAATTTTTTTGAGCAGCTTGGAAGGAACCTCTCCGTGGTGTCTCCTAGCCCCCCCCCTCCCCTTAGTAACGTTGTCTTATCTAAAAAGCTGTGCGACCATCACACCAGATTTTTTATTACATAATTTCTAGAGCAACCACGAGTGGTTGGATGAGGGGAGCCAAAAATAACCAGGCAGGGAGGCGATAACAACCTGGAACGGTCCTGTGGATTTGTATGTTAATTTAGATTCAAAAGGAACCTTTGAAACTTTTTACACTTTTAAAAAATTTTTTTCCAATTCTTATGAAATTTTGTTTTTATTTAGGATTTTCTATTGTGTATAAAATATAATATGAGCTTAAAATTTTGAAAAATTACCATAGTTTATTTCAAACAGTCAACATTTAAAATACACAGAGCCTATGGAAATTTTGAATCGATTGACTTTTACTTTCTCTTATCTATGTATATCGACGCTTTCAGCCCCACGAAAAGTGTTTAACAGTGGCTCTAACAATGACAAGGAAATGTTTTTTTGTTCTCCTGAAAAATAAACAAAAATGGAGTTAGACACTTTACTAATTAGAACGTCGATATATGAAATATATATCTCGTATATATAGTGAGAAAGCATTGGATTCATGTCAAAAATTCGATGTCGAGATTTTGATGGATATACATGTTTTGAGGTCTCCTGAGTCCAAAAAAGTGATTTTCGCGACATGGTCTGTCTTTACTAGTCGTTCTTCGTGAGGAATAGCTCAACGTATATTAGTATTTTGAAATGTACTCACTTGTTTTAAAAGTTCCAGTAAATAATCGAAACTTCGTTACACTCATTCTATAATAATTCAAAAGATTTATCGGTATAATTTTTCAATTTTTCATGTAGGGTATACAATTTTCTCGATATTAATCTATTGCTCCAAATTGGATGAATCCAATAACCTTTTTTTTCGTTTATTTATTATTATAAATATAAGAGCTCACACAACTGCCGTCTCTTCGAAGTCCATTTTACAAATGAATTAAATATTTGTAAAAAATTACCGTGACAGTCACCTATTCGTTGGTGGAGCGCCCAGCTTTTGAAAGGTGACAGTGACAGAAACTGTTGCGTAACTTTAGTCACCCGTGTGCGCCTACCCTTAATGTTGTCTAGTTATGCAAAAAATATTACTTCTTGCTTAATTATTGTCAACATACCGCTAAGCGAATATAGAAATGAAAAAAAAAAAAAACTAGAAACTTTTTCATATTCCCTCCATCTCAATAGAAATTTCGACCAGTGAAAATAGTTAATAAATTCGCCGCAAGAGGCAGCACTTACTGAGAGCGCCTGTTAATTATGCAAAGCGCTTTTCAAAAGAGATGATTTGTTGGCCTAAATAATTGGGTATTCTTTCTTTCTTTCTTTTTTTTAAAACATTCACACTTTTTTCTCATTCACACAGTCTTTTTGGCAACTTAGACCATTTAAGACTTTGACGATAACCGTTCGTTATGAATATATATTATTTGGGGTCCAGGCATTTAAGCCATTTGGTATCCAAATGCCTTAAATAAAATTATCGGACTGCCTGGGTTCCGAACCCGCGACGTTCGGTATAGAAGGTAGACGCGCTACCAACTACTCCAAGCCCCGTGGGCTAATTAGGTATTCGTTTTATCTTAGGGGCTTATAATCAGAGTATGCCATTTTTCCCCCTCAACAGTGTAAGCACAGGATGCGTCACATCGGTGCGCTTCCGTATAAGGCGCCATAATTTAAGCAAAAAAAAAATCTGTCTAAAAAAAATTTTCCGCAGGCCGGAAAACTTATGTTCCGCGAAAGAAACAATTTTGTTTCTTTAAAAAAAAATATTCCGCAGAAAAATTTTTGCGTTCAGGCCCCCCCCCCCTCCCGAATAAATTTATATATACGCCCCTGGTTGTAAGACGTCAATTACTGTTCTGCATCGGGACGCCAAAATTCTAAAGCCGGCCTCAAGTATTTTATACCCAGTTTTTTAAACAGAAAAACTGCCACGAAAAAAACTAGGCCGATAGAATAAAGTGTAAAAATCTAGATAAAAGCTTATATTTCATATTTTCTAATGCTCTATCATTGACCCCCCCCCCCTTGACATGGCTAACGAATCTTAATTCCCTATCTTTAATCCGCATTCAACCTAGAAAGGAAATAAAATATTAACAAACTTTTTGTTTTAAGGGAACAAAATAAAATTAAAACAATTCATTTTTATGTTAACAGGGGAAAATCATTTTTTATTTTTTATTTATTTATTTTTTTTTTCATTATATTTACAATTAAAAAAAAAACAACAAAAAACAAACAAAAAAAACAACAACGAATATTCGATATGTACAATGGAAATGGAAAATGATAACAACAGAAGAAGTTAGAAAGAACATGATAGAATAGAAAGAGATAATAGATAGATAAAAGAGAAAGAGAGAAAGTGAGAGAGAGAGAGAGAGAGAACAGAGAGAGAGAAACAAGATTCAAAGAGCGAAGATTTCTGGCTATTAAGTATTTATTTATTTATTTATTTTTAAGGAAGCAATTTGCAAACCACCGAGTGAAGCCATAAGCCAATTCCTCTTCCCCCCCCCACCCCCCACCCCAACTCTGTTTTTTTTTTATTGTCTTTTTGTGGGAAAAAAATTCTAAATGAATGAAAAAAATTTTTTTTTTCTTTTTCTATTTCTATCTATATAATGAATGTATAATTTAAAAAAAAATCCTGCTCTTTGTGTTTCTTTTTTATCTTTCAAAAATCCCTCTCCAATATTATTATTATTATTTTTTTTTTTTGAACAAACGATAATTTTACATTTTTTTTTTGTTTATTCTCATTGGTCACATTTACAAAAAAATATATTATTATTATTTTCTACAAGTTTTTTTCTTTCCTCTTTTTATCTTATTATTATTATTTATTTTTTTTTTATTCATATAACAAATTTTATATTTTTTTGATAACGTGAAACTTTTAGAAAGCTTCAAAAAAGAATTTTTATTCTCTACAGAATTATACAAGAAATTTTAAATTTGAATCCCAACAATCCTAGATTCAAATTAAAATTTTTTTTTTTTTTGTTCTTTTCAACAAATCTCTCTGATTATTATTTGTTAACAAAATTTTAAATAACAGATATCAACATTTTTTTTTTTTAACTTTCAAAAATATTACTGATATTTATTTATTTATTATTAATTAGCTGCCTATAAAAAAGTTTTGAAATAGGAAAGGTGAAAAAATGAAATATGCATTTTTTTTTTGGAAACTGATAAAAAAAAGGTTGATTTTAGTAGGGAATTTAAAAATGGTCTTGTTTAGTTTGAAACAAAATCAAAATAGAAATCAAGGGGGGGGGAGGTGGGGTCGATTGATAGAAAATAACTCAGAACTCTATTACTCAGGATTCGCAGGGACTTTGCAGCCAGGAGATTAAATAAAAAAAATCTTTTATTTAATTTTTATTTGCCGACGTTTCGGTCGTCAACCACGACCTTCATCAGGGCAAATATTGTCAATTATACACGATCTTAGGTATTTTAATATTCATTGCAATTAAATACAATTTCTTTTCAACTTTGATATGTACAAAATGTTATCCTTTACTTGCTGCTCGGAGGTCTCTTATTCAAAAGATCATATGATCATTTTGTACATATCAAAGTTAAAAAGAAATTGTATTTAATTGCAATGACTATTAAAATACCTAAGATCGTGTATAATTGACAATATTTGCCCTGGTGAAGGTCGTGATTGGCGACCGAAACGTCGGCAAATAAAAATTAAATAAAAGATTTTTTTTATTTAATCTCCTGGCTGCAAAGTCCCTGCGAATCCTGAGTAAATCTCCACAGCCAAAAAACAATTTATCGAACTCAATTATTTTGTCGGCCTCGCTAGCTAGATTTGATCTAGGAACCTTTAATATTCTAATTCAACTAGTCAGGGGGGCAAGGCCTCCCGGACCCCCCTCCAACTGTCTCGGGCCGCTTTCTTAATCAAGTGCCGCAATTTTTCAGTCAACTCGTTTCAGGCAATTAATGGGCTAATAAAAAAATGGATACCTGACTTATTAAAAAATACCACTTTCTGATCTTAAAAAATCTTTATTTATATAATGATGGGAAGTTGATCAAACAGCTTGACAGACGGACACTTCGCTATTATAAATCTTATATATAGGGAGGGCTATTCGAAAAGTAAGTACCGTTTTGAAAAGATAAAAAAAATGATTTTGAAGCCAATTTTATTTTTACATGAAAACACATCTCTTAAACTATTTTTCGAAATAGTTTCCGCCAATGTTCAAACACTTGTCTGTCGGGGGACCAGTTTTTGTAAAGCAACTGCAAAGAAACGTCCGCCATTATTTATAGCCACGATTCCACAACATTTTTCGTCTCATCGTGAGATCCAAAGGGCTTGCCATCTAGCTCACGCTTCAGGAGGAAGGGGTAGTGCTTCAGGAAGTGGTAGTCGGACGGCGCAAAGTCCAGGCTGTAAGATGAATTGCTTCAAATGAAACTATCGAATAAGCGATTGAACCAACAAAATGGGCCCGAGCATTGTCATGAAGCAACATAATTCCTTCAGCCCGGACTTTTTGCCGTCCGACTACCACTTCCTGAAGCAATGCACTACCCCTTCCTCCTGAAGCGTGATGCTAGAATGTTAAGCAAGCCCTTTGGATCTGACGATGAGTCGAAGAATGCTGTGCAATCGTGGCTATCAATACTGGCGGGCGTTTCTTTGCAGATGCTTTACAAAAAGTCCTCCGATAGTGTTTGAACATTGGCGGACACTATGTTGAATAAAAATGTGTTTACATGTTAAAATAAAATTGGCTTCAAAAACATTTTTTTTTTCAAAACGGTACTTACTTTCCGGGTAACCCTCGTAACTCTTTTAATTGTCCCGGAAGATGGCGGATTCAAATTCAGGGGGTGGCAGGGGCGCCGGAACGAATTTGAATCAGGGGGGGCAAAAAATTTTTTTTAGAAAATTAAAATAATTTAATATGTTCAAATAGTATAAAACAAAAACAAATCTACTATAAAACTTTAAAAATTTTAAATAAAATCACAATTTTAATAAAATTAAATTTTTAAAAAATTTGCTAGTGGTTTTATCAAAAATTTTTGGAAAAAATGAATTTCTTACTCTTTTAATTTTTTTTAATTTAGAAGATTTTATTTTTCACAAGTAAAAATATATCATTTTTAAAAATAAATGAAATAAAAGAAGAAATTTTGCCCCCCTCTGCCCCCCCCCCCTATAGGATGCCAGGGGGGCCAATGTACCCTTGCCCCCCCCCCCAGTTCCGGCGCCTATGGGGGGTGGCAAGTTTTTTTCATTCATATATTTATATTAATTCGATTCGATGGAATATATACATTATTCATAATATTTATGAGGGAACAACAAATATATAAAAAAAAAAAAAATTCTTAAAAAACAAGAGCCATTTCGATTCTCATATTATGATTTTTTTATTTCGGATGGAGAGATTTTTTTTTTTCAGTTCCATTTAAAAAATGCATTTTTTCAAATTTATTATTATAAATTCTTTTATTTTTATTTTTTTTTATTTATTTTTGTAAGCAATCAAGAAAAGACCTAGATAATATAGAATGTAATATATTAATTAATAGATAATGTATTTCAAATTTGTTTAAGCTAAAGCGAATTTAACCCTTAAGTACTTATTTTATTTTTATTATCTTAATTTTCACTACTTTTTTTCTCCTCCTCCTCCTCCTCTGATGCCATCGCAATTTCCTCGTCTAAAAACTCTCTACTTATCAAAAAGAGATTTGCTTATTGGTTAGATAAGGTTCAATTCATTCTCCTTTATTATATTGAATTAAAAAAAAAAAAAAAAAAAAACTGTAGCAGGCACAAAACGTAAAAATCATTTTCTCAAGGCTTTCTTTTATCCAACATTTTAATTAAATAATAATTTGCGGGAAGTCGAAGAATTGGCATTAATAGAGAGCCTGTAAGAAATAATTTTTTTAAACTCATTTGAATATCCCTCCCCCCCTGACGAGTATTCAAACCCTTTGGTAGCCGATATCTCTTTGAAATTATGAATGTCCTGATCGAAATCATTTTTGCAATTTTGCTAATTAAAACATTTAATGAAACTTTGATTATTAGCATTCCTCCCAGCTTATAGCTTATGAGACATTACAGTCCCTACCCATAAAATTATAATAATTTGAAAATGTATATCGAATTAAAAAAACGTATATTTATTCATGAAAAAAAATTAAATTGCCATAGCTCTAATTAAAATATGTTTATTAAAGCCTGTGCGGTGTTTTTTTTCAATAGCTCCTATTATGAACACACTGTTCTGACTAACAAGGGGAGTGCATACCCTTAATGTCACCGATTTTAAATAAAATTTTTTTTATGTGATGTACTTAATGAAAAACAAATTCTGTTAAAGCGAGAGAATGCGCTTCTCAACCGTTCGTCTAAAAAAAAATGTTAAAGATTTTGCCAGCATGCCTTAAGCCGTTGCTAACAATAACATTTATAAAAGCCGCAATGGGTAGATTGGTAGCGTTCATTCTTTGTAAACACGAAATCTCGAGTTCGAATCTCGCCGTGTGCAATAATTTTTTTTTGTGTAATTTTTTTTTTTTTTTTTGGATTTTTAAGAATATTTCTTAATATTAATAAATAAATAAAAAGTTTTTTTTAATTATTGGCTTTTAATTTTTAACATGTTCCATGTATTTAAAGAAAACTCAAATGCTTTCTGTCAAAAATATAATATATGGAAATATTTAATATTAAACGAGAAATATATTACTACCAGGTATTAATTGAACACACAAATAAATTAACAATAATATTAAATATTTCCATATATTATATTTTTGAATGACAGAAAGCATTTGAATTTTCTTTAAATATATGGTACAAAAATTAAAAGCCAATAATTAAAAAACACTTTTTATTTATTTACTAATATCAAAAAATATTTTTTAAAACAAAAAAAAAAAAAAAAAGTTACACACGGCGAGATTCGAACTCGAGATTTCATGTTTACAAAGAATGAACGCTACAGATCTAGCCACACAGGCTTTTCTAAATGTTATTGTTAGCAACGGCTTAAGGCATGTTGGCAAAGTCTAACATTTTTTTTTTTAGACGAACGGTTGAGAAGTGCATTCTCTCGCTTTAACAGAATTTGTTTTTCATTAAGTACTACACATAAAAAAAACTTTCGTTCAAATCGGTGACATGAAGGCTATGCACTCCCCTTGTAAATGATATGAAATATTCCATTGTTTTTTAACAATAAAGTCATGGAGTTTATCCGACCTCTTTACATCCTTTAATTTTCATATATTTGACTTGCATCATCGGAGGTGGGTTCAATTTTAATAAAATCTGGTGTGACTGGTCACACAGCACACAACTTTCTCTTACCTTCGATAATCGAAAGTTGTGTTCTGGGCTTGTCACACCAGATATGTCGACATATATTTAGTTTCCGACAGTGGTACATTTGAATTTCAAGATCAAAATTTATAAATATGGGAAAATATTTATTCTATATTTTGTTACCATGGCAACCATTTCTTCTCTTTCCTATGAAGTACAGTGAGGGACAATATTAAGTCCCAACAATGCGTTTTCTACTTGTGATTATTTCATTGTTTTTAAAAAAATATATATTTGGAAACTTTCATGGTTCAAACCTAGAAAATTTCCAATAAAGATTTTCATTTTGTTTTATAAAAACAATGAAATAATCACAAGTAGAAAACGCATAGGTGGGGACTTAATATTGTCCCTCACTGTACAAGATTAAGTGGTCTTCGTAAGATTCCAATGGCCAAATGGGAATATACATTTTAAAGAGCATCTAAAAAATAATTGACCGATTTTATTCCTAAAGCTTCGTGCCACGTGCCAACCTCTTAGCTCTTGAGTTCTTGAGATATTTTGTTCACATACACACATAGACAGACCATGTCGTGAAAACCACTTTTTTGGATTCAGTGGACCTCAAAACGTGTATATCCATTAAAATCTCGACATCGAATTTTTGACATGAATCCAATACTTTCTCTCTATATAGTATATTAACACATATGAGAGGTAAGAGAAAGTAAAAAATGTTTCTCTCATAGGAGAGTGGCCACGGAGGGGCTATTTTCTTGCCTGGCCTTTTTAGTTGAAGTGATTATTTCTTTCTATGATTACATTTGTTATAATTAGGCAAAACCCAACCCCGATTATACATTACGTAGAATATTTGGAAAGTAAAGGACGACATGACTTCGACATTATTTTCTTCCAAAATCCACTGGCCGCTTTTCTCAACTGATTAAACTAAATGACTTTGAAGGATTTATGGACTGAGGATGGCGATATTTAATTATAGCCGAAACTGTCTCCTCTACTCTTGAATTTAATATGAAATATCTTATACATTTCTAAGTAAATTCAACACAAATACAAATATTTTTATTTATTTTATAAAATTTAAAAAAAAATAAAGAAAAAATGTCGATTTTCATTGATCAGGCTCGATTTAACAGTATGTAGACAAATTTTTTCCTATGATAGGAAACTTTCTGGTTTTTTCTCTCTCCAATCTCTTTGTTAGCCTAAATAAGAGCTGGGAAAGTCAATTTGAACCAAATATCTCTAAAAATAACAAAAATATTGAAGAAATATGAAAGCAATATTAACCTTTAAGAAATGTATTATTCCTTACCTTTTTGTATTTTTTTCTTTCTCGATTTATATTTTTAATATTAAAAATCATGTATAATTTAATCAAAGTTAAGATTAATCAAATATTTTTTAGGAAAATCAAATTTAATTTAATAAATTGATGAAGATAGGGGCAGCCTGGTGGATATTGTTGAGAGATGTGGCCCACATCTCCAGTTCATCCGTCACTAGTTGTTTGTGTTTTTTTTTTTTAATTTAAGTGTAAATTATTTGAAAATAAAAGGAAATACATGAAATAGTCTTTAAATAATATAGGTAAGAAAAAGTAAAAATTTTCTCAAATAAGTAGATTTGATTTATTTTTCCCATGATATGAAGTTAGTCACAATGGCCACATTACTTTAATATAAATGACAGATGAATAAAAATTATTTAATTAAATTTGAAAAAAAATACAAAAAAGTGGGAAAAAATACATTTCTTAAAGGTTAATATCATTTCATATTTTTTCAATATTTTCGTTATTTTTATAGATATTTGGTTCAAATTGGCTTTCCCAGCTCTTATTTAGGGGAATAAAGAGAATGGAGAGAGAAAAAAAACGGAAAAAGTTTCCTATCATAGAAAAAAATGTGTCGACATAATCTTCAATTTAGCCAAAATCAACATAATCTCGATATGTTTTGTTGGATATTAATTTAAAATTTTGATTTTATAAGAATTTCCAATAAAATAGACAGAAAAACTGAAATGGAAATATTATTTTCAAATTTTAAAAATTTGGCGTTAATAATCGACATTTTTATTTATATTTATTAAAATGATATAGATTTGTGGGATTCTGGGGACCTTAAAACGTGATATATCCATCAAAATCTCGACATCGAATTTTTGACATGAATCCAATACTTTCTCTCTCTATATATATTACACATATACATAGGTAAGAGAAAGTAAAAATGTATAAGATATTTTATATTAAATGTTTAATAAATTACAATATCATTAAGGTAAATAAACAAGGTATTACGTTAATAATTTCTTTGTGTGCCTAACTTCACATTAATAATTAATATGACCTCAAGTGAAGAAACCGGCTCTATTTTATATAGCCATTTAAATTAGAATTTCATGTTGCATGTGTTTGTATTTATGCTAATCAAGAAAGACTTTTTTACTCAATATAATAAAGGGAGCTTTAGTTATTAAATTGCGCCCACCACTACTAAGTGGTCTACGTTTTTTTCTTTTTGTTTATATATTAAATAATAAAAAGTAAAAAAGTGAGAGAATGAATGTTGTTTCAATGTTAGACTTTTTCTCCTCCCTTTTATTTTTACCCCTTTGAATTGGCTTACGCCGACTGCTATTTACGTTACTAGCCAGAGTGAAAATGACTATTTTTTTATTTTATATACGTATATATTTATCTCTATCTAAATATATATGTATATCTTTTATTATATATATATCTTTAGAGAGATAGAGAGTCATTTACTTTGTAACAATCTATCTAGTTTAACAATCTATTATTTTTTTAGAATATATACAAATACGTAAAAAAAAAAAAAACATTTTACATATTTATATATATTTAATCTTCTTTAACAAATTCATTGAGTTTAGTAACAAATTGTTTTTGTTTTTTCTTTTTGTATTTTTTCTTTTTCTTTTTTTTAAATAACATTGAGTATTTATTTTATTTCTTTTTTTTTTACAATCTTTCAGGCTTTGATATCATTATATGAATAGTATAACATTGTGCATAGATATTCATTAAATTATGAAGCCTGCAAATAATGACATCAAAGTCTGTGTGTATGTGTGTTACCGTTTTTTTTTTTTGTGTGTATGTGAATCCCTGTGTGTGTGTGTAATATGTATTCTACTTTCTAATTTACAAAGGGGGACTATATATAGGTAAATGATTATGCGTTCGTTTTTTTTTTGTTTGTTTGTGTGTCTGTCTGTCTTTTTGTGTAGAGTATTGTACGTCTGTTTTTAAAGACCAATCGATGCACAAACCGAAGAATTTTTTTTTCTTAAAGAAGATTATAGGAGTGTTCTTTTCCCTTGCCATTGCAGTATAATTTACACATTTTGTTATGCATTCTGTTCGTTTGCAACTTGGCCAGGTAGATTTTGCTGCATAAATTGACCCAATCGAATAGCTGGTGTGAATTGTGCAGGGCGATCTCAGCGCCAAAGCTTTAGTAGATGACCACCTTTTGTCGCCATTTTCTCTCAATCCAATTCGATTAAAATAATATCGACAATTAAAAAGATAAATAAGTTTTTAGGCTTTATTTTAAATTAATTTTCTTTATTATTGTTATTTTTAATTATTTAAGGATCAACGTTATAAAAATATTCAAAATAATCCAAGTTAAAAATGACAACTGAAGGTTAGGTAGGGTTAGGTTATTAAGAACTCATTTTGCAAGTTCATGATTTCCCAAGGCAAGTAAAACGAACAAACCTATTATATTTGTATAATATAATTGCCAGTTCAAATTCTTTAGCCAAAGTTTACCTCACTCAAAATTTGATAATTTTTTTGATTTCCTCTTCTTTTTCTTTTTCTTCAATTAATGCTTCTTTCTGTTTGATTATTTTTTTTTTTCCATGATCACATTTAATGAATAAAATAGAGATTTGTGATCACCGAGAGGCCTTTATAACATTCGGCTTGCTGATAATTCTAATGCAGCAGCAGCCTTCGTCAGAAAAAAAATTTATTTATTTTTTTTAATTATTAGAATGATATACAAGGGCCCTTAATGTTTTGTGAGTGTTTTTTAAGGAGCCCCGACGAAATCTTTCTAGGCACTTTTAAGTTATGATTCTATGAATTTTAATAATCAAAAGTCCGATTAAATTTTTTTGTCTTTATGTATACTTATATACATATATAAATACGTAGATATTATTATTTATATATGCATATATTTATATGTTTTCTTTCTAAGATGCTCTATGAAAACTCATGCTTTTTATTTATCATACAATAAATTAGTTATTTCAGATATACCTCTAGCTAATGGCCTTTTTTTTATTTATATTAATAATTTTTTTTTAGTTACTTATTTTTTTTTTTTTTTATAAATAACCATTACTAAATGCTGCATATCTGGCGCCTTCCCAAGCATTTTAGTCCTCTAACCAAAATCTATCACCTTTTTTTTTATTATAAAATATTAGCAGTTTGTAAAAAATTTACAAACATTTTGAATTTGCTTTGTTTTTTAAGCTTCATAGTAAAATTAAAAGTTACGAATAAATCTTTTAGAACGTTGAGAGAATGAGAGACACACAAATGGAATGGATAATGGAGATGCACATTTATATATAATTTTTTTTTTTGGAAGAGATATAAATGAGAACTTGGTTGATTCATCTCCCCCCCCCCCCCCTCCCTCACCGTATTCTTTTTCATTTATTAAATAACCCTAAGTAAAAAATACAAAATACTTTCTTCCTGAATTCATTTTAAAAAATTTTGAGCTTTAGAACAAAAAGTTTATAGGCCTGTACCTTGATGATTATTATTATTATTATTTGAGGCGAGTTCCAAAACCGGCTCAATCCATGATTTTTCGAAATTCACTTTTTTCCGCATTTTTCGCAAGTTCATGATCCACTCTCTCCATCACCTTGAAAATTGTTATCCATCAAATTCGACTCAAACTGGTAGAATAACACTCCTAAAGTTGTTATTTGTAGTTTTTTTTTTTTTTTTTCTTTTAAATTTATTTAAGGACTTTTTCGTCTTTGTAATGCTTTTTTTCCAATCTAGGGGTCGTTCACATATGACGTAACGTTAGGGTGGGGGTAGGGGTCTGGACAAAACGTTACATGGGGGACCCGGGGCTTTCTCTAAGTGTGACATCACAATTCAAAGTTGAATTTATAAAATTTTTTGAGTTTGAAAAGATGGGATGAGACTCGTATACTCGTAAAAACGGGCAAAGTCAAATGATCTTCGCGAGAGGGAAAAATGGAGTTTACTAAAAAAAAAAATTTAAGAAAAAGTTTAAAACAAGTTTCTGGAGGGGGGAGGGTAGTTCTATGTTGTGAGATATTTGTAGGGGGTTTGTATATGACTAACTGTGACAGGGGTGGCGGGGGACTAGAATATCGTCGATAAAAGACGTGGCGTAATCTGTGGACGACCCCCTAAAGATTCTTTCCATATAAATATTGAAGAGATTGGGATCTAACACACTAACAACATGGTTTTATAGAAAACTCTTAGTATTATGGGATGAAAATTAATATCAAAATTTGATGTAGTTTTTATTTTTATTCCATTGCTTTTATTCCAAAACTCATCTGAATCGCAACAATTAAAAATTCAAATTTGAATTTCAGAAAACCTGATGATTTAAAAAAAAAAATTAAAACATAAAACACTCAAGCACCTCTTATCTAAACAATAATATTGTTAAGTAAAATTATTTATATTAATATATATATATATATATATATATATAGTAAGCTTAAATAATTTTACGTATAAATATATTTCACGTAAAACCTACACCACTTTCCCTCCAAACTAAAATATTGTTATAAAATCGTTATGTTTCACGGGAAACGTTTTTTGGGTTTCTTGAAAAATTTTAAAAAATGGATTGAGCCGGTTTTGGAACTACACATAACAATAATATCCCCCATTATTTTAATAAAAAATACACATTTAGTGTTTTCAAATTTTAAAATAACTCCAAGTATAGAACTTTTCATTTTCGATTCGATTCGGTTGCCATACCTCAGGTTTTTTTCTTTCGTCCGAGCCCAAAAAGATTTTCGGAAAGAATCGTCAACGATATTTGCGTTGATCATTTTTTTTCTGAAAACCATTTTTTGTATTGAAAATAAAATAGAAAAATGTTTTTTCTTTTAATTAAGTCATTTCGGCATCTTAGGCCATATAGACTTTAACGATACAAATTATTTAATTACTATATATATTGGGGGTCACATTTGTTTATACCATTTTTAATATTCGATTCTGAGACGAGGTTTACCTTATTTTTTCACTCCAATTTTCTTTACAGCTGCTCTCGTCAACACTAGGTCTGGTTGTGTGTGTAGTTTATTTAAAAATTTTAAAAAATTTTTTTTTTTTTTTTTTTTAAATATTTATTTTATAATTTTTCAGGTCAAACAATTGCAATTTTGTTTTCGAATTCATTCATCTTCAGGACCTGTACAGATAATTTATTGTTATTACATTCAACATCTTATACAATCATACACACTCATATACATATATATATATAATCACAGAACATTTCTTAAAATCTTATAAAATTTGTTATCCTAGGTTTAAAATAATTCACATCAATCTTAATATAATTGTACCATGTACTTGCCTTAGAATTATACAGAATCTTTTTATATAATAAGTTCCAATCCATTCATCAGTTCTTTTTACCTTCTTTTGGAATATATTATCCTATAATTGAATCATACAATTAGTTATTACATCATTACAATTTTCTGTTACATCTTACCTATTTTTTGTTTGAATTTTAAGTACATGCATTCAATATTGATGTATTGTCAGATATATAATAATTACTATATTTAATGCATTATCTTCTAATGAATTAATACGTAAAAGAAATGTCAAGTTTTAGGTTAGAATATTAAAGAAAAGATAAATGTACTGTAATAAAAAAAAAAAAAAATTTTTATTTGGAGAATTGACTGTGAATGTACAAATGAATTAAATATAGTAATTATTATATATCTGACAATACATCAATATTGAATGCATGTACTTAAAATTCAAACAAAAAATAGGTAAGATGTAACAGAAAATTGTAATGATGTAATAACTAATTGTATGATTCAATTATAGGATAATATATTCCAAAAAGAAGGTAAAAAGAACTGATGAATGGATTGGAACTTATTATATAAAAAGATTCTGTATAATTCTAAGGCAAGTACATGGTACAATTATATTAAGATTGATGTGAATTATTTTAAACCTAGGATAACAAATTTTATAAGATTTTAAGAAATGTTCTGTGATTATATATATATATGTATATGAGTGTGTATGATTGTATAAGATGTTGAATGTAATAACAATAAATTATCTGTACAGGTCCTGAAGATGAATGAATTCGAAAACAAAATTGCAATTGTTTGACCTGAAAAATTATAAAATAAATATTTAAAAAAAAAAAAAAAAAAATTTTTTTAAATTTTTTAAATAAACTACACACACAACCAGACCTAGTGTTGACGAGAGCAGCTGTAAAGAAAATTGGAGTGAAAAAATTTGTTTATACCATTTGGAATCCAAATAATTTAAATACCAGGTAATAAATATTCATCGGAAGGCCTGGGGTCCGGAACCGCTCCTCGAGGTTTTATTGACATTTGTCAACACCTCCTTTACTGACAAATTTATTCTTTGATATCAAATTTAATAAAATTACAAAAGTACGCCTTTAGTTAGGCAACCAAACTATCATCTTCTGTTCTACAGTAGTTACCCATAATATTCAGGAGAAATAATTTATCTTTTTCGTCATGATGCTTCTTTCTTACTTGAATTCATTATAATTTAAATGAGAAGAACTGGAAGGACCGAGATCTCTACCTCTATGCTAAGGCCCAGGACAGGCAAGGGTTCATATTCTTTTTTAAGATTTTTTTCGTCATCTAATGTGTATCTGTCCTTAGTTATTTAAATTACGCTAATGGGAAGCCAATAGATATATGTTCTTGCATATTTTTAGTGTAGCTGCCTATAAAGTATTTTTAATATTTTTGGCGTATCTAGCAACCCTTGTTTTAAATTTGTTTTGTTTTTAATTTAAAATTCAGGTCGGTTTTGGGCTAGGCTCGTCCTTTTTGGTACTATACAAGTTTCCAAATTATTTAAAACAAAATCTCTTTTCTTTATCGTTGCATTAAGATTTTTTTAGAAAATTTCTTTTATTAGCTTTTGAAGCTTAATTCCCAAAAAATTATTTGAGCTTGTTTTTCAAAGTGAAATATTGTCTCAAGATTA
This sequence comes from Euborellia annulipes, assembly GCA_023213315.1. Taxonomy (NCBI): domain Eukaryota; kingdom Metazoa; phylum Arthropoda; class Insecta; order Dermaptera; family Anisolabididae; genus Euborellia; species Euborellia annulipes. The sequence goes on along the minus strand of JAKCPI010022371.1, from coordinate 94,426 downwards.
TTAGGCATCGTTCCAACGTAAAGGTCATTGATTATAGCTATCTAGACTCTGCCCCTGACATAGTTTTGCAAAAGGTCATTGCTTTTTTTCTGCGGTTTTCTTAATTATTAAATGAAATAAAATGACATAATCAAATGATTTTAACAACAAGAGTAAAGAATCTATGACATATCATTCGAAGATGATAGGATAGAGTGTGGCGAAAAGGAAAATTTATTATTAGGAAAATTTAATAAATTAAAATTAAATATATAAATTAAATACTCGGTTATTTATTTCAAAGTATAAAATTAACACTTGGTACGTATTTCGACAATTCCTTGTCAACATAAGAAATGATTACATTCTAATGCATGAAAGTAGAAACATTATACACTAGAAGAAGTGGTACCAATACATCATAACATTTAGTAATCATTTTAGTTTTATAATTAATAAAAACTTTGGAACAAATAACCGAGTGTTTAATTTGTATATTTAATTTTATTTAATTTATTAAATCTTCCTTTCGGCGACACTAATTATAATCTACGAATGATATTACATAGATTCTTTACTCTTGTTGTTAAAATCATTTGATTTTGTTATCCATATTCATTGTCATATTATTTCATTTAATTTAATTTACAAAATTTTTCAACGAGAACCTATGGTCGAAATTTTATTAAAATCTTAAAATCTTATGAAGATTAAATAAACAAAAAAATAAGAGAATTTTTTAAATTAAATATTTCACTCTCAAGTATGTTTCTCATTCTATCATATTTGATACAACTTCTGTTTTGTTGAATGGGAGGATGAATGATCGATGACATGTTTGGGAAGGTCCCATTCAAAACAAATAGATCTGGCGAAAATCCGTACTTTTTTTTTATTCATTTTTTCATTGATTTTTTTTTTTTAATAAAACAAAGCTTATTTTCAAACAATCAGCAGTCTAAGGAGCTAAAATTAATTCTCATTAGGCTTTGTATATAATGGCTCTACTGATTGTTCTTAAAAAAAAATAAATAATCTGCATGTTTCAACCAATTCTTTGGCTTATTGCTGGCTAGTTTCAGAGTTCGAGAAACTCTTAAATTTCCTTTATTTTAATATCCTATGAATATATTTAGTTTATTTTTGGTGTCATAACAATTCTTATTTTCTTTGGTTTGTGCAAATATCATTTTCAGTTTATTATTATTTTTTTTTTTTTTACTTTTAGAAAGCAATTTTTTTCTTGCTAATTTTTTTTTTCTCAAAATTTCCTAAGGACTTTTTTTTAACAATTTGTATATACAAAGATTATAGAAATAGAAAGAGAGAAAGAGATAGATTGATAGATAGAGAGAGAGAGAGAGAGAGAAAAGATAGTGTGTATATGTGTGTGTGTGTATGTTTGTCTGTATTTGTGTTCAAATTGTGAAAGATCTAAGAGAAATAGAACTAGGTATAAAGAGAAAAAACTAAGAGTTATATTATGTATGTTATTTATAAGTGAATGTGTTGTTCCATTTTAATCTCATTATGGTCTTAAAAAACACCTTCCTTAATAAAAATAATAATAAGACCGAGAGAGCATAAACAACGAAGAGTTTTAGGAAAAGAAGGAGGATGAGGGGTTTGAAGAATGTCAGAAAAAGGAAGGAAGGAAGGAATGAAGGAAGTAAAAACCAACAAAGAGGCCGTTCAGGAAGCAGCAGCAGGTAGTAAAGTTTCTTTTTTCTTTTAATCTACCGGGCAAGAGATTTTGTCGTATTCAAATCCAAGCGAGACGGCAACGAAGACAAAGTAAAGGAGGAACATGGTGATCCCGAGGCCTTTATTCATTCGCCAACGAAAGCAGGCAATTGCACAGATCACAAATAACAACATCATGAAAAGGATTGCGATCGAACAAACCATCCCGGCTGAATTCACCTGCAAAAAATACATTGGAAAAAATTAGAAGTTTCATCATCAAGAAGGAATAAATCGATAACAATCATAAGATCAATTTTCAACAATCCTTTGAAATTGTGTTTTTGTCTATAGATTAATCTGGTACTTATTAGAGCTTATTTGAAAGTTTTTGACATCGTTAAAACTAGAAGGATTAGTCAATAAATAAGGGCCCGAACATATGAAAATCAGTCGGGACCGTACGGTGGGTGTCCATCCAATCTAACGAAATGTTCGCAACTCTTCAACATAATCACCCTGTACATCGAGACACTTATTCCATCTCTTTACTGTGGTAAAGAAGTATTTTGGTGTTGGTGTCGCAGCCAACGATTAACCTCTTGGATCATGACATCATCAGTTTTGAAACCCAATGACTTTTTAGGGGCCCGGACAGATGAAAATCAGTCGGTGTTGCAACCGTTCCTAACGTTAGTAACAGCTCCTACCTTACTCTTGCTGAGTGAGGGAACATCCGGTTGGGACATCCACCGTACAGTCCCGACTGATTGTCATCTGTTTTCACTTCATTTTCATCTGTTCGGGCCCCTGAAAAGTCATTTGGTTGGTCGTCACTTGGAAATTGATGATGCATAATCCAAGATGTTTCTCGCTAGCTACCAAAATACTTCTTTACCGCCGGGTTTAAGGACTTGTAAAGAGATGGGATAATGTAGAAAAGTAAAATAAACAGAGAATTACTTTGATTATTATTGCCTCTATCCAGTTTGGCGACTTATTTATTCACTCACCCTCGTATATATTGAAAGTTTTTAGGACATGTATAGAATTTATCTAAATGTGAGATTTATATTGATGGTAAGTCAAAAGTCCTTTGGTGGAAAAGTCCCTGATAGGCTGGAGATCCCGGGGGTCAGATTTTGATTCAATATAAATTTCACAATTAATATTATAAGCTTGACCTTCACGCTATCCCTTGATGGTATTTAAAGGAATATTACATTCATTGGACAAAGAATGCGAATAACTTGTATTATTGATATATGACAACTCTATTTGTTATCTATATAAAATTTAAATATGCTCTTTGAAGGCTGAAGATGGCAGGGTTGATTCCAGCCGAAACGTCCCAATAAAGAGTGTTCGTTACTTAATAGAGGCTCAATTATTTGTATGCACCCTCTTTCCTATTAAACATATAAATTTCACATTCAGCTTGAAAAAATAAATAAAAACTATAGACATTTGCTTAGTAGTAAGTAGTCTTTGGTTTGTGTTGCTTTTTAATTTCTTTTACATTTTATTATCTTAGTTTAGTTTTTGCATTTTCTCACTCTCTTACTCTTCCTGGTTGCAAGTGACCACTAGTCTTTTGAACATTCCAGAAAAAAAGCAACTCTGAGAAAATATTCCCGAAATGAGTTTCGAAATCAACAGTCGACGGAATGACAATTCATTTGTGTACTGAGTATTTGTATTAATTTTCCATTCTGATAAGGAATAGAGAAAATAAGGATTCTATACTGAAAGAAATTCTTGAAATGAGAAAAGTTACTCAATTTTGACAAGAAGTGATGTGTAGGAAATCATCATCAATTGTACTCTATTTTTACTTATACCTATGACACATTTGAATGTATACCTGGACGGGTTTGCCATATATTGCCCCAAATAGAAGCCAAGGTACAGGCAATCCAACAGTGACATCAAAAATGTTGGAGCCAACCGAGGACGAAACAGCCATGTCGCCGAAACCTTTACGCGCCACGATGACGCTTGTGATGAGGTCAGGAATGGAGGTTCCGGCAGCCAAAAAGGTCAAACCCATGACCTATTATCATTAAAATGACATGAGTAAAACCATCTACTTAAGCTCTCTCTCTAGTAGAAATGATGAGTACATACCTCAGGAGGGATGGAGATAGTGTCGCCGGCAACGTTAGCCCACCAGACCATAAGGTATGAATAAGCAGCAATCCATAAGATACTGCCAAGGAACGTGACTACATAAAATCGTTTTCCCCTGGGTGTGCGTGTATCAGGAAGAGTCATCCAGAGAGGAAAGACTATAGGCGCAACGAGAAGATAAGTGATTCTTTTGCGAGCACCTTCGGGCCAGGACATGTCGAGTGCCTCAGGTGGTTCCTCCTCGGTAACTGGCTCACCGATCTAATGATAAGCAAGTGGAAGCAGAGGACCAGATATTTGGCAAGGCCATTAATTAAGTAATAGTAATTTCCTTGTCATAACAAAATATACTTAAACTCGGAGCAGAATGAGCTTACCGGAGGTTCGACGATACCATTTGGCTCCTCGGTGCCATCACCACCAGGTGCACCTGTCGGCCCCAAGCAAGCTTGTTTCTCGCCGATGCGCGCCGCTGAGTCCATACGCCTCGCCGCACTGCAAAACCACCACCGAGAGATGTGACTGGATGCCGTATCTACGATTACGTTCAGCTTCTCACCTCTGGCTGCAGCCCGATGCTGCATGTCCATTGGGCTGCTGCGGTCTCGTCGCATCCAAAAGCACTTTGAGCGATGCTATTGCATGTAGCTGCGTTGCTTTGTCGTCCACTCGGCCTGTTGATACACCTCCCAGGTCAGATGTTGTTCAAAACACAATTTAAAACAACATCACTCGCTAATGCCAGCATCTCCCCACCCATGACTAATTAATTCTGACTGATTATTTGTTATGATTAGTCTAATTAATAACAAATGATTCAAAATCATCTCACTAACTATAGTTATCTTCAAAAATAAAATAATTTTTCCAAACTTTACAAGCATATCCAAAAATTCATATGCCTTATCTACGGCAATATGGTCTAAGCTTTAAGTCTAGGATCCACTTTTTATATGTGAGTTTAACATGGAAGACAGAAAAATGTATAACAATAATTTTCTAAGGGAATAAATATATATAATAGGGGAGAGTGTCAGTTTGTTCATCCGTCTGTCACGCTCTGTCATGGGCGTCCGCAGGATTTTTTGCAGGGGGGGGGGGCAAGTCACTTCCAAATAAGTTAAAAAAAACGTACTTTGATATTAATGATGTTATACATCTCTTAGTATTTAAAGCTTTCTCACCGCGGCAAGATTGATGTATACTGAGAAAGGTTTTTTTGTATTTTTTTTTGTTTTTATACATTTTTTTTATCATTTTAATTTTCCAGGGGGGGGGCAAGTGCCTGGTTGCCCCCCCCCCTGCAGACGCCCATGCGCTCTGTCTGACCAACTTCCCTTAATATTGAAACGAAATTTTTCAGTCTTATAGAAGACGTTATGGAGACTCGGGTTCCCAAATTCTCAAAGGGGAAGCGCAAAAAATTCCAGTAAATTCAGAATTTGCCCACTGAAAACCATTGAGTTTTGTCTTGCCTTCTGAAAAATTAAAGTCAATTAATTTTAATAATTAAATCTCTCAAATTATTTATTTTTTTTTTTAGAGTTGTTAGAGGTTTTTTAAAATTTTCCAAAATTTTCCTCTAACCCAAAACAATTGATAATCGAAATACGTAAGAGGAAAAATCAAAACAAGTTAATTCGGGTGAAGGACAAAGAGGAAGTCTGAAACCGAAAAATTAAAATTGAATTTATATGTGCCACAGTGCATTAATGTAAAAAACGAACAATAAATAAAAATATTTTAAATTTAAATTTTTTTTAGAGAGATAAGGGATGAGACTGATTGGATAAAGACAGACGGATAATCCGCCATTATATATTGTATATAGATCTCCTTTAAGATAAGAGACTGTTACTTTGATAATGACTAAGGAGCACAATGAGGAAGGCAGCCAGCAGAAATAAAAACCTTTATATTATTTCATCGACGTTTCGGGAGCGCGTCAATCATCTTCAGGACGAAATAATTGTTGTAAATTATATACAACAAATATTATTCACAAAACGTATGTTGTGCATAGTATTTAGCAAACTATATATTATTTAGGCTGTCCAGGTGAGTAACAGTCTCAAACGCCGATCAATCAATCTTGGTCGGCGTTACTCACCTGAACAGCCTAAATAATATATCATACAATTGCTAAGTTTGCTAAATGCTATGAACAACATACGTTTTGTGAATAATATTTGTTGTGTATACATTATAATGTTCTCCATTTCATTTGAGACAATTATATCGTCCTGAAGATGGGAGCGACGCGCTCCCGAAACGTCGTTGATATAATATAAAAGTTTTTATTTCTGCTGGCTGCCTTCCTCATTGAGCTCCTTTATCAATCATCACCACAGCTATTTCTATGCTTCATTGAACCGATAATAAGCAAGATATGTATTTTTATTATTAATTGCATGAAACGAGTTGACTGAAAAATTGTGGCACTTGATTAAGAAAAGGCGAGGGCCCGCTGCAGGCGAGTGGAGCGGCTAGTTTTCTTATAATTTACCAATATTTACGTAAAATATTTACATTAAATTTGTGTTGATTTAATAGAAAAATAAAATTAAACTCCCTATCCGTGCACGATTCCCATTCTATGGATTATCTCATTAAATCTATTCTATTTACGTGTGCCAGAAAAACTTGCTAAATTTTCAGAGATTATTAATTTCTTTATTAAAATGCCTTCTTTTTTCCTGGCTGACAAAACCCAAGGATAATTTTAGACAAATGTCTTTTTTATGTGTTTCTATGGCTCCCTAAATGGGTCGTTGGCTCAGGACCAAAATTCTTTCGCCCCAAAAAATATTGATTCAATAATACGTATCTAGATTTCATTCACTTAACTCTCGGACCATATTTTGAATATCATTGAGGCACACCATATGGGGTGTGAAGGTTGTGCAGCTAGTGTACACCTTCATCTGGGTTGACTTTTTATATTCATCAAAGTTTGTCCTTCATTTTGTGATATTTTCTTCTAAAAGAAGGGATTTTTGTCAAAAATAATACTGAATAGCTCTTGGCTCCCTACGAATGAATTCTCACCTATCGGGCAGATGCCTCTTTAGAACGAATTGTCTTTTTTGAAGACAATCGCTCGAATAAAAAATTGCCGTTATTCCCCCTATTATTTAATTTAAGGGTTTTTTTTCCTATAAACATATTATATATAATCGGGAAAGTAAAGAACTAGTTCTAAAACTATGTATTATTTCTACTATTATCTTACTAATACTCTATTTATCTTCTAATTGAGAACAAAATTTTGAATAAAGATAATAAAAGAACAAAAAGACAATTGATTGATGCCCACATCGAGTAACATCCTAAAAATCTGACGAAACTACCCCAAAAATCTTTGAATTTTACATTTATGAAAATTACCAAATAAAACTAAATTTATTCAGGAAGTACTTCATAAGCTCTTTAAAATTACATCACGATTAGTTGCACAAAGGACAGTATTTACAAAATATTTCGAAAAATAACGTTCTTAATCTTATAGTTTTATATAAAGAAGTTTTTAATCCACTCTCGATTTAAAAATCAACCAAAAAAAGATTAGCTTAAGGGCAGGAATAATCCTTGGTATGTACAATACTGAGAATGTGAATAAATTTTTTTTTAAATTCTCTTCTGCATCTGACTTTTCATACCTGTAATTCTATTATTAATAATTTATTACGGTATTTATTGTTTAACTATATTTATTTATTAGCGTCAAAGTTATTATTACATAAGTTACATTAAATTATGTATCAGAATTTTTATTTAATTTTCTTTCATAACATTATTATTATAATTCGAATCAACACTCAAGTCTATTTGTTCTTTTTTCTAAGACCTTTTTCACAATTTTGTTCTCCTACTGACCATTGTCTTACTGTTTCAAATTAAACATAAGTAAAATGAATTAATTGACAAGGAACTTGCTACTAAATACTGTAACAATGTTATGTATTAGGAAATAAAACTCTATACACTCTATTTAGGCAAACATCTTAAACAAAACCTGGTACGTTGCTCTAAGTATCTGTAAAGGTTTTGTGATGATATGTCAAATAATTCAATCACAAATAATAGGGGGAATAGAGGGAAAGAATGAGAACCGCCGACCCCGCATCGCGCGAATAAGGCGAGGGCAGAAGAAGAAGAATATAAAACAAATCTACCATATAGCCTAAAAAATTTTTGATAAAATCATTAGAGTATATTTGTTTTATATTATTTGAAGAAAATAAAATATTTGTTTTATATTAATAAATGCTAGAGCAGGTCCTGATGAAGTGCATGATCTAAGTTCGAAACGCTACCACTAAAAAGACATGGTTATTTAATTTTCTCCCTTTTGGCTGCTTCCATCTTGCACTACTTAATTTTCAACCATCGTTGATGGGATATTTATTTTATAAAGGAACATTAATTTATGAATAATGTGAAGTTTCTAAAACAAAATGGAAATTTCTAAATTATCCCACTCAGTTGAGGAGATTTTTCCTAAAATCTGGTAGAAATCTTCAGATGGTGGAGGGGGGATAAAATTGATTACAAATGATTGAACCGATTTCGTGGATTTATTGTGATTGTATTATTGAACGATAAATAATAACGCTGTGGAGGTATTTTCAGGCCAAATTTATTCCAATATAAGGTAAATGCACCTATATATAACAGGCCACCTATGGATGACACTTTTATATTTCAACTAAAAAAATAAGTAAATATTAATATTAAAACTTGCGCGGGATTTATTTTCATAGAATGATAGCCATGGGCGTAACTAGAAAATTTGGCTGGGGGGGCCATGGGGTCAGCTATCCTCCGGGGGACCTGGAAAACCCCATATTTTCTCAATTTTTCTTGGGGCAAGGAGCTTTCTGGATGGGGGAGGGGCCCCCTCTATCGGCACTCCCTAGTTACGCCCTAGATGATAGCTTTTTCCGCAACCAGAAATATCCAACGACTTTAGAATTGCTCTCCAGATGTTCGTTCATTGACTTTGTAAACCAGACCGAAGCGTTATCAAGTGATATTCTTATGGAAACCTTTATTTTCAAATTTATCAAGAGTCTTATAACTTTGTTAGAAAATAGACATAATAAAATTACTACAACCTTATAGTCGGCGTTTCGGGAGACTATATAATGAAATAAATTTGGCCTGTCCAGCGTTATCATTTATCGTTCAATAATACAATCACAATAAATTCACCAAATCGGTCCAATCATTTGTAATCAATTTCATCCCCCTCCACCATCTGAAGATTTCTACCAGATTTTAGGAAAAATCTCCTCAACTGTGTGGGATTTAATTTATAAGTTTCCATTTTTTTTAGAAACTTCACATTATTCATAAATTAATGATCTGTTTATAAAATAAATACCCATCAACGCCCAACCAAGATGGTTGATAAATTAGTATTGAAATGGTGCGAAGACAGCTATAAAAAGCAAGAAGGAGAAAATTAAATAACCAGGTCTTTTTAGTGGTAACGTTTCAAACTTAGGTCATGCACTTCATCAGGGCATGCTCTCGCATTTATTAATATAAAACAAATATTTTATTTCCTTCAAATAATATAAAAACAAAATCTACTCTAATGATTTTATCAAAAGTTTTTTAGGCCCCCTATATGGTAGAATTCCATTTGTTTTATATTCTTCTTCTTCTGTCTTCGCCTTTTTCGCGGGAAGCGGGGTCGGCGGTTCTCATTCTTTCCCTCTATTCCCCTCTATATTCTGTTTTTGCGACCGGAGAGGATAGAACTGGCCAGCCCGTCGCACGGTCTGACGCCTGTTGAAAATATAGAAAGAATAGACAGACAGCTCGGGCCGCTCGTGTTCGCCATCCACGTACCCACAAGATATGGGCCCCTGAGCTAGGATTTGTTTTATACTATTTGAAAGAAATAAATATTTTTAATTTTCTTTATTTTTTTTATTTTAATTTTTTTGAAGGGATGTTGCCCCCGCCCCTTAATTCAAATCCAAAATTGGGGAGAAAGTTTTATTTCCTTGAGCTTAATCAGTTCCTGATAATTAATAAATTAAAAAATTAGCAGCTTTTACTTGAAAATGAGACAGAAAAAAAAAGAACATGCAACAGGAGATGAAGAGAAAAAAAAAACTTTAAGCTAGCTAAGTCTAAGCTAAACTAGACTAGACTAGACTAGACTAGGCTATGCTGGCCGCGAGTGTAACCTCGTTGTACGGTACCGTCGTGCAGCGGATCGATCGTATGGATCATAAGCTGCAATAGGCCATGGCGAAACTTGGCACCACCAGCAGCTGATGAGCTTGATGGTGCACCACGTGTACCAGCTGGCCCTGCGCCTCCTGATGCCGCTGAGCCACTGCCACCACCAACACTCGTCTGGCTCGAACTCGCCGCGTTCGGACCATGCTGCAATCAAGACATCCATCATATACTCTCCATTAAAAAATATATCGTTTGTGTTTGTTAGTTGTAATTTGTTTACTTTAAGGGGGTTCAGGAGCGACGTCTAAACGTTCTTTTAAAAAAAACTAGACTATTATAAGGAATTTTTCAATGCGGTTTTTTTTAAATGAATTAAATTCATAAGAGATTATTGGGACATCGAGCTATAATTTTTTTAATGACTTATTAAAAAATTATCGTAATTAATTTTTTTTTTTTTTTTTTTTTTATATTTTTCTCTCTCCCCCCCCCCCCCCCCCACCCACCCCCCCTCTTTGGGCCGCGGGGGGCGCCTTTGGAGTGTGTGTAAACCTTCGATGATATATGTTATATTTTTGGTGGGGGGGGGGTTTTTTCTATTCCCCCTAGAATCCCCTAATTGAAAAAAAAAACATCAGCCCGCCGGGGGCCGGACCCCCCGCGGTTGGTGGGGGAGGGGGGGGGCCCCCCCCCCCCCCCCCCCCCCCGGGGGGAATTTTTTTTGTTATCAAGCAAATACAAAAAAACAATCTGTTCCAATAATCTTTAATTTTTTTAAATTTAAAAATGAATTTATTGTTATCATTAATCACATATTAACAATAGTCTAACAGCCGATCCCCTAATAGCCTATATTTATATATTTTTATGCTTTTATAAAAGATACATAATATATAATAACATTTATAAAGTATTTATTGTTAAAAGATCAATGAAAATCAACCAAATGCATTAAATATTATTAGCTACCATTCTGACATCTCTTGGCAAATTTTTGAATTACTTGATTTTTTGGCATACTTTTTATGACACACTACGCCCTCTTATCGGGAAAAGCATGCGTAACACCTTCCGTTCACTCTTAAATGTCTTGGTCTCTTGGTAGAATTTTTTTTCTTCTTTTAAGAGAAAAAATGACCTTATTTTGTCATCACAAGGTGACCTCTCTTTAACTTTATCTCTGAGTGAGATTGTTTAGGGGAATGAATCCCATGTTGACGATAATTGAAATCTTTATTGAACCCAGTTGTTATAATAATAATAATAATAATAAAAAATCTGGTGTGACTGGTCGCACAGAACACCAGATTTTTTGGTGTCTAGATATATTTAGGCTGCACGTATTGAGCATTTTGACTAATCGTGCCTCTTTTTTCACTGCTTTTCTATGGGTCAACCCCCGTCGAGGAGGCAAAACACAAATGGACATGATTCGACATCATCGAACAAAATGTTTTGTCCGAAAACGTATTTGCTTGATCGGTATGTGTTGGCATCGAGCAAAACGTTTTGCTTTTGAACTGCCTACTGGAAGCAAAATAATTTTTTTTATAATTTTTAAAAACACTCACACTTTTTTCCCATTCACACTCACTTTCACACACAAATACACAGTCTTCTCGGCAACTTAGGCCATATAAGACTAAACGATACTCATAATTTATAAATTTGCATTATGGGTCCAGGCATTCTTATTTAAGCGAGAACAGGAGCGAAGTGGTTACGCATGTTTTTCCCGATAAGATGACGTTGTGTGTCATAAAAAGTATGCCCAAAAAATCAATTAATTCAAAAATTTGCCAAGAGATGTCAGAATGGTAGCTAATAATATTTTGGTTGATTTTCATTGATCTTTTAACAATAAATACTTTATAAATGTTATTATATATTATGTATCTTTTATAAAAGCATAAAAATATATACATATAGGCTAATACTATATCGGCTGTTAGACTAGCCTGCCATCTATTGCATGAATGCTGAACTAATTTGACATTGATTTTTAAATAAATCATCTAACCTTATTTTAAAAATTTCTTATTTAATATGTAATTAATAATAACAATAAATTCATTTTTAAATTTAAAAAAAGTAAAAAAATTAAAGATTATTGGGACAGTAGACAAAAATAAAAATTTACATATACGTACGTATGTTTCCAAAATTCTTTCTAATATTGAATAGATTCAATTGCAAATAATTAGTGAAATGAATGAACTTATCGAGTTGCCGTCAAACGAGCTCTGAATTCCTGAAATGCTTCTTTCGGTTAACAAAGACAGATAGGCATTTTACAAATGAGAGAGAGAGAGAGAGAGAGAGAGAGAGAGAGAGAGAAGGAGGCCATCGATAGTGATGCAAACTTTGCATTAAGCTTAAAATCGTTACCGCTACGGACGAATGAATTACTAAATTAATGAAGCGGAATTATCCCAACAAATTTCGCTATAGATGATGTTATGTATATAATGATGTTTTTTATGATAATTTTCCAGATAGCAATCATCATCATCATCATCATCGTCATTCATAAAACTTCAAAATTATATCGGCCAATAATTTGATGTATGCAAAACAGCAAAGTAAATTTTCAATATACAGTGCTGAAAGAGAATTCATATTTGAATAGAAAAATTATAAAGATCACTAAATGAAAATGGAATTTTTTTTTTTTTTTGAAAAAACACTCACACTTTTTTCCCATTCACACTCATATTCACACAGGCTTTTCGACAACTTAGGCCATATAAGACGATAACCGTTGATTAATTAATATATATTTTTGGGGTCCAGGCATTCTTATATTCTTAAGTCATTTGGTATCCAAATAGGTTAAATAAAATCATGGGACCCCGCGACCCTTGGTATACAAGGCCAGCGTGTTAACCCCTACACCAAGCCCGAGGGCAAAATGGAATTTTATTTGATTATTCACATCTAATCAAACATTTTTACTTTCTCTTACATATATATGTATATGTAATATATAGTGAGAAAGTATTGGTTTTTTATCAAAAAACATTGATGAATAACAAGTTTTTCCAAAAAAGTGGTTTTCGCAACATGGTGCTCTCTCTCGCTCAGTGTGTCTGTCTGTGAACAAAATATCTCAAGAACGAAAAGAGCTAGGAAGATGAAATTTCATATTTAAGTTAGGCTTCCCCATGATACGAAGCTTTTGAACAAAATCGACCAAAGAGTACTAGTACTTTACTGATGCACTTTTTCAGTTTTTTTTTCCGATTTTTTCAAAATTCGCTCCAACGATTTTGATTAAAATTCATAAATCAATTATTTTTTAGATTCTCTTTAAAATGTATATTCTCATTTTACCATTGAAATCTTCAGTAGACCACTTTACTCTTGTACTTCATAGGAAAGATAGGAGAAATGGTTGCCATGGTAACAAAATATAAATATTTTCGCATACTTATAAATTTTACTTGAATTCTTGAATTCTAATAATATATCGGTGGAAAACTAAATATTAGGGTCCGACCGAAACAAGATTTTCACACCGAAACCGAATATTCGGCCTCAACCTTAGTTTCGGCCGAAACCGTAACCGAAACCGAAACTTGTATTTTCTATAAAAATTTTTTTTCATTTTACCTTTTTTTTTGAATTTTTTTCCCCTCCCGTGAAAATCATTTTACCTTTTTTAGGAGCTAAATTTTTTTTCTCCCTCAGTGCAAATTATTTGACCTTTTTTTTTTGTATCGGTCTCATCCCATTTTTTCAGACTCTGATTTCCCGGCCGAAAGGTTCGGCTACTTTTTGGCCGAAACCGAAACTACGGCCGAAACTGCCGAAACCGTAACCGAAACAGAATATTCGGTCGGTTCCTACTAAATATATGTCGACACAAAAAATCTGGTGTGACAAGCACAGAACACAACTTTCGATTACCGAAGGTAAGAGAAAGTTGTGTGCTGTGCGCCAGTCACACCACATTTTTTTTTTTAGAGAGGAGACGGCAATGAAATCGAGCCTACATTAGGTCCCTTTTCTCCAAACGGTTTTAGAAAAATGATTATAATGAAAAATATTTGAATACAACTTGAGCTCTCTCTGTTGGTGTTTCTATTTAATCTTGACTCAGCCTTTTGAAAATCTACAAAATTTCTTTCTTAACCTCGAAATTACCTGGTATATGAATTTGCAAGCCTGAGCTTTCGCAAAATATTGTATTATCATCTTTAAACTAAACTGCATTGATCTAGAATGGCCTTTGATGCCGGACAATGTCGAAAAGGGGAGAAAATCGTTGACTCCGATTCCGATTCCAATAAAATGGCGTGACTAAATTCACTACTGACTTTTCTTTCATCCTAGGTTTTCAGTTTAAAATTATGGTTCAATATGTTATAAATTATAATTCTTATTGGAATTATCCTTGAAAAAGTTGAATTTTTCGTAAATCTGTGTTTGTCCCTTTTCTAAGTTTCTGTATCAATAGGTTTGTTCGTTTCACTTGCCATGATAAAAAGTGCTGGCAAACTATCTAGGTCAATAGTGCTAACCATACTGCCTAGAACAAAAAGTGCAGCTTTTGCATATTTTGATATCTGTTCAATTGAAGTCATGAGGGGTTAACTTTGACTAAAGAATTTGAACTGGCAATTATATTATACAAATATAATAGGTTTGTTCGTTTCACTTGCCTTGGGAAATCATGAACTTGCAAAATGAGTTCTTAATAACCCAACCCTACCTAACCTTCAGTTGTCATTTTTATCTTAGATTATTTTGAATATTTTTATAACGTTAATCCTTAAATAATTAAAAATAACAATAATAAAGAAAATTAATTTAAAATAAAGCCTAAAAACCTACTTATCTTTTTTATTGTCAATATTATTTTAATCGAATTGGATTGAGAGAAAATGGCGACAAAAGGTGGTCATTTACTAAAACTTTGACGCTGAGATCGCTCTACACAATTCACACCAGCTACTCAATTAGGTCAATTTATGCAGAAAAATCTACCGGCCCAAGTTTCAAATGAACAGAATGCAAGTTATGCTAGCGTGCAAAAAATTAAACGAACAGAATGCAGAGCAAAATGTGTAAATTACAGTGCAATGACAAGCGAAACGAACAGACCTTCCGTATAATATGTGAGTAACATTTTCTGAAATTTACCCAAAATCTTCTCTGATAAATTATGTTAAACTTTGAAATTGGCAAATAATTCAAAAAAATATTTATTCTAAATAGTTGTCTTGGCCTTATTTTCCCTCTATCTGTCTTTACCTTTTGCAAAAATATGGTGACGTTAGTGAGATTTTAATGGAAATTGTGCAAAAGCTGAAAGCACTGGGGAACACGCCCTCGATTTACATAAAAAAACAACACTACAGCATGCTACATGTCGCCTGCTGATATAATATATTAATTATTTCGCTATAACATCGGGGTGATTATTTTCTTTACTAGGCAGCAATTCACTCCCTGCAGCTTGTCAAACGAGAACAAACACATCGTATTAATAAAATTAAAACGCAGCTCATTTTTTGCAGTACATAATTAGTCTGTGCGAATCTCTTACTTTGTGGCCGAATTAACTTTGCCTGTTGCCATTAGAGGCTGCTAAAGAAAAAGAGAATGCTTTGCCTCTGCTCTCAAGTGAGCACGATGAAAAGAAGGGGGAAGCCGAGGGCTTTTTCCTATCGAACTGAAAAAAGATAGAACGAAACAAAGAAGATGAGCGAGAGGGTAAAAGAAGAAGAAGAAGAACGTCCCCCATTGACTTTATTCCAAGCTCACGCACTTCTCTGCTAGTATTTATTAGGCCGATGCTATTTTTTCATAATCATAGACGTCATAAGGTCCAAAATTGCTTAAAGAATTAAATAGTGAAATTATATAAATCCTCTTAATGTAGGGTTACAATCATTTTTTGAGGCAGACGACAGACGGACAGACGTCTTTCGGGAGGAGGGGTATAGAAATTTTTTTGAAAATTAGCCTCCTAAATCGGCGTTTTTAGCTATCCTGAGACGTGAAAAATATCAAACTTAGCTTGATTTATAGATTTTTAAATTAAAAAGTAAAAATAAGTATTATGGGTAATGATTAATTTCAGGAGCAGCGGCTGAATGTTTTTTTTTTTTTTATAAAAAACATTCACACTTTTTTCTCATTCACACTCACACTCACATTCACACTGTCTTTTCGGCAACTCAGGCCATATAAGACATTTACGATAACCGTTATTGATTATATATATATTTAGGGTCCAGGCATTCTTATTTAAGCCATTTGGTATCCAATTGGCTTAAATAAAATCATCGGACTGCCTGGGGTCCGAACCCGCGACGTTTGGTATACGATATACGATATAGCACGCTAATCGGCTGAATGTACAATATAATGGGCAGTGAGGAGATCAAGGAAGCCAAAAGAAATAAAGAAAATATATATTAACTTTGCCCAACGCCGGCGGGCCTGGCAAGAAGAAAGAACAACAGCCACCATGTTCAATGTTGTTAAGCAACACCAAGGGGTACTGAAATTCGGGATAGGTGTCCCCCTAAAAACAAGACCATTGAACGCCCGCCGGAAGCCATCGATACATGTATTTAAATAATAAATTTATTTATTTATTTTTTTTATTTATTTATTTATTATTTTTTTTTATTTATTTATTTATTTATTTACTTGTGTTTTCTTTCTTTGACATACTACCTGTCACTTTTTGAAGAAAGAAAGAAAAACACAAGTTTCTTTTATTTAATTGTATTAATTTCGACTGCATCCACCATTTTATCAAAATATTTTTTTTTTTTTTTTTTTTTTTTGAAAAAAACATTCACATTTTTTTCTCATTCACACTCAGATTCACACACACATTCACACGGTCTTTTCGGCAACTTAGGCCATTTAAGACTTTTACGATAACCGTTGAAATAAATATATCTATTGTGGGGTCCAGGCATTTTTATTTAAGTCCTTTGGTATCCAAATGCCTTAAATAAAATTATCGGACTGCCTGGGGTCCGAACCCGCGACGTTCGGTATAGAAGGTAGGCACGCTACCAACTACTCCAAGCCCCGTGGGCTCAAAATATATTATATTATATAAAAAAAAGTAATAAAGAAAAAATGTTTCACAATCACACTCACACATTCACATAGAATTTTCGGTAAAATTCCCCAATTAGGCCACGTTTTCAGTAAAATCCGGACATTTCTCAGATCCGGACACGTGTTCTAAATCCGGACTATCCGGCCGTATAATAACCCTATCTTAATGGGTTTTAAAGGATCAATTTGAAATTTAATTAAATGTTGTTGATGGCTAAACTAACCTTAGTTTAATGATAAAATTAATAATTCTATCCAAAAGATGCAAAATTTCCTCAAGATGATTGAGAACTTGCTTAATGATTGATGAGATGTTCGATATTTTAACGCCCTTAATGTAATGGAAAAATTTATAAAATATATGTGATAATTACACAATTTGAGAATTAATGTGCTAGGCTCACAATGTCAAATACCCAGTTTATGTCGTGACTTGAACTTTATCACTCCACACATAAATGCGATGTTTATTATTTGGAATAACGTCTCAGCGGCAGGAGATAAAAACTCTCCTAGATGGAGAGGAGATTAATAAACATTAATTAGAATACTACCAATAAATCTATTCTATATATAATAATTCCAACACCTTTCCTACACAACTAAATTATACTATAAAATGTTAATGGAGATACTTATTTGCATATTGGACGAAATTAACGACAACAAAAACATTCTAGACTCAAATATTTAGATTAATAGGCAAAATATTCTCTCTTGAAGAGGCAAGCTCTTGCCTAGTAATTAAAACTCAATTCTCTTCGGAGTAGATGTCAATAGCCGACTAGATTGTTCATAAAATGAAACGGAGATGTAAGCAGGAATAATCTTATCGCATTTTTACTTTCTCTTACCTCTATATATGTTAATATATAGAGAGAGAAAGTATTGGATTCATGTCAAAAATTCAATGTCGAGATTTTGATGGAAATACACGTTTTGAGGTCCCCTCAATCCAAAAAAGTGGTGGTCTGTCTGTGAACAAAATATCTCAAGAATGGAGGGAGCTAGGAGGTTGAAATTTTATATTTAAGTTAGACACGCCCCTCGGACGGGACACGAAGCTTTTGATCAAAGAGTACTAGTACTTTACTGATGCACTTTTTCAGTTTTTTTTCGATTTTCTCAAAATTCGCTCCAGCGATTTTGTTTAAAATCCATAAATCAATTATTTTTTAGATGCTCTTTGAAATGTATATTCTCATTTTGCCATTGAAATCTTCTAAAGACCACTTTACACTTATACTTCATAGAAAAGATAGGAGAAATGGTTGCCATGGTTACAAAATATAAATACTTTCCCTTATAAATTTTACATCTTGAAATTCGAATGTATCTTACTTACTGTCGGAAACTAAATATATGTCCACACGAAAAATCTAGTGCGGCAGTCACACCAGATTTTTTTTAAAACAAACAATTATCAAAAAATTGCCACAGGCGAATATAATTTCAAAAATGGCTTTTACTAAAATCACAAAAGTAAAATCAGTATTTTTTTTTATATAAAAAATAAACACTCATGCTTTTTTCTCATTCACACTCACATTCACACACATTCACACAGTCTTTTCGGCAACTTAGGCCACGTAAGACTTTTTACGATAACCGTTATATGTATATGATAATATCTATTGGGGGTCCATTTTTATTTAAGCCATTTGGAATCCAAATGACTTAAATAATGCCTGGGATCCGAACCCGCGACCCTTGGTATAGAAGATCAACGCACTACCAACTACACCAAGCCCGAGAACAAAACAGTTTTTCTTTTTTTTGATTTGATACTAATAAATTTTCCACGTTGGGTTTCATAAGAGGACATAATCAAGATGTCTAAAAAAAAGAAAGATAAAAAAAAAAAAAATTGATTGCCAATATTGTACAAATATAAGATTGCCATATTTTTTTTTTATCTTGGTACTAAATAGCCTGTGAAATAGCAACCTGTTGTTTCTTCGCCATTACTTGTTCCGGCTTGCTGCCTTTTAATTAAAACAAACGAATTAGCCTTTAATAACAAATAAACATATAACTGTTATATTTTAAAGGAAAAAATTTTTATTCAATAAGTTTTTCTTTTAAGGAGTTGGAGAATTAATAAATTTTAATGAAGATTAATTTTTTGAAAAATTTGGTGTGATTGATCGCACAGCAGATTTTTTTGAGTCGAGATATATTTAGTTTCCCATAATAAGTATTTCATTTTATTTATTCTATTAGAGGTTTTCTTTCTGCACCAAATGACATCCCATTTAGTCTGATCTGATTAGCCTACCGCAGCGCGGTAAACTGAATTGATAGGAAAAAAATAAATGGTGAAATCTTTAGATGAAAAATCATTCTTTCCAACCGTATATTCATCCTAATTATACCTCTAAAGACAGAGGAGTTATTCAAGCCGCTAAACTTTTTCTTGCATGCCTCCCTACCCGGCCACTATACACACAAGATTTGTAAGACGTTGTGTCACGTCGAAAAAATTGAAACTATCGCTTTATTGATTTTGTGAAAAATTATTGTAAGAATGGAATCGATATCAATCTCTTCTGCATGAATCGTTTCTAATCCGCCACGAACTCTGCTCAAGTACTTCATGAACCTTGTCTAAAAGAAGATGGCATCCACTCAGCCCAAAGCATTATTAACTCGATTCATTATGAATAATTTTCTAGTCTTTATAGTATTTTAAACGTTACTCGAGCATCTTAAAAAAGTTTGATAATATAATTCCAATAGAAATTAATTATAAGTTACATTGCTGCTATTAAACTTTGTCCAAAATACAAACATTAAAAGTTTTTAAATATATTTAAAATTAGAAACCATAATTGAAATATGGTACATATTGAGTAGCACCTAATATGTAAAATTCCCTTATATATTTTAATAACCTGTTGGAACGTAATGATAATTAAGTGAATTTATATATATATATATAAAAGATATAGAGTGAGATATAAATTTTGTACAAACATAAATTAAATTAATCCGTTCTTTGTCACTTGCCAGAATATTAAATTAGAATCATTATTCAAAGAGCTCAATTGGTGCTTTCGTTCCCTTCGCCTCGCCATCCTAATCCTGGCTGGGAAATCGAATCATCCACCTAAAACTCAACACCCCCCCCCTCCTTTCAAGGCAACTATTAATATTTATATTAGCTTTCGCTTTATGGATTTAATATTTTGGATAAGAAAAAAGACAAACAATAAGATTGATTTTAATTTTAATTTTATCGAAATGAAATTGACTGCTCTTTTGTTTTAGGAGCTGTTCGAAGTATTTTATTTTAAATAATCACTATCTTAACTCAAAAAATTTTTCTTATTAAACTGTGTGAATTTTTCTTGTCATACAATACATAAGAAATAAGTCTGCCACAGCCTCTGCATTTCTAGAATATTATAAGGAATTTTTCAATGTGGTTTTTTTTTTTTTTTTAAATGAATTAAATTCATAAGAGATTATTGGGACCTCGAGCTATAATTTTTTTAATGACTTATTAAAAAATTATCGTAATTAATTTTTTTGTTATCAAGCAAATACAAAAAAACAATCTGTCCCAATAATCTTTAATTTTTTTTTAAATTTAAAAATGAATTTATTGTTATTATTAATCACATATTAATTAAGAAATTTTTAAAATAGATTAGATGATTTATTTAAAAACCAACTGTCAAATTAGTTCAGCATTCTTGCAATAGATGGCACGCTAGTCTAACAGCCGATATAGTATTAGCCTATATCTGGCCTATATATATTTTTATGCTTTTATAAAAGATACATAATATATAATAACATTTATAAAGTATTTATTGTTAAAAGATCAATGAAAATCAACCAAATGCATTAAATATTATTAGCTACCATTCTGACATCTCTTGGCAAATTTTTGAATTACTTGATTTTTTTGGGCATACTTTTTATGACACACTACTCCATCTTATCGGGAAAAACATGCGTAACCACTTCGCTCCCGTGCCCCCTTAGGCCTAAATATAAAATTTCAACCTAATAGCTCAATTTCTTCCTGCTTTAAATTGAACACACATTCACAAACAGACAGACCATGTCGCGAAAACCACTTTTTCGGATTCAGGGGACCTCAAAACGTGTATATCCATCAAAATCTCGAAATCGAATTTTTGACATGAATCCAATACTTTCTCTCTCTATATATTAACATATATAGGTATAGAGGTAAAAGAAAGTAATAATGAAATTAAGATTTCATTGACATGGTAAGATCTTAAATTCTGGATACCATAATTTATTTAAGATCTTTCTCGACATCTGAGGCTTCGTCGTTTTCTAAATTAATTGGTTTTCAATGTAACTTAGAAAAATTTTAATTGCTGCACTGGTGACCCACACTACGAGCCAGGGATTATTTAAATCAGTTAGTAAGCCCCGGAAAAGGAAGAAAAGCACAGGCCCTTGGAGTTAACTCAAAACCTTTCCTCTTTCTAAGAGACAGGGGGAAGTTAAAATGATTAATTCAATTAGCTTGGACTCTGTCAAAATGATATGTTTGATCGTCAAAGTTTATCGGTCGGCTGGCTCTCGCCGATCCCCTTTCGTTCGTTTAATAAAATGTTAGATGTTTGATATTTAAGAATGTTTTGCGCTCTTTTCTTTCTCTTTCTCAAAGGCACGTAACGTAGACTCTTCTGACCTTTCTTTCTTATTCTCCTTTTCATCTCACAAATATTTCATATTACAGTATTTGTAATTTTGTCGCTGTCATTTACCAAATAAAAAAAAAAGGAAATATTTTTCTCTAAGAAAAATAATTAAATATCAAATGAACGGGAAATTAAGTATTTTGCAAGCTCTCAGAAATAATCAAATGAAATTTATTTATTATTATTTTTTTTAATGATGCTATTCTCAGCCCCAAAAACATCGGTGGGCGCCTCGCTTTGTTTTGTGAGCAAGCAAAAGTCATTAATTATAAAATTTTATTTGAACGAAAATATATTCTCGCTTTTATATAAAACAAAAAAATAAATAAATAGTTAATGAGTGTCATTTTTGTGATTTCCCAACGTCATGGAAAAGAGTGATTCGGGTACCAACCCTTTTGCTTAGAATGATTATTTAGCCTTTAATAAGTAATGTCATCACTAAAGACCAGATTTTAAGCAATATGCTTGATAAGCAACCTTTAGATATTTAATTTTCTACTCGAATTACGCAAAACTAAATGATTTGGGACATCCTCTTTTTTTAATACGTCTTTTCTCCTCCATGCTTATTTGAACTTATTTTACATATATTTACATAATTTTTAAAAATAATACAAAATATTATGCAGCAAAAACGTTCATGTAAAGCAAATGCTTCGGCAACAGCGCCAGGTGTCGCGTGATTCTCCCAAAAAACTCGTAGGTAATTCCCCGATTTGGCGTTGCGCTCTGCCACGCTTTCTAATGTTTAGATAGGCCTAGTTACGATTTCTTAAAGAGAGGGTTGTCTGATATTCCTCTAACCCCAGAGCCTTTTTTAAAAAGATGGGAAACTTGGCTAGATGCTGCCATGTTCTATGTCAATAATTTTATTGAATTTAGAAGCTTGATACTTAAATTTGAAGGCAATAGAAAGCAAAGCAATTCATGAATGTCAGGAAGTTTTAAAAATATCCGAACTTTCACACAATTTGAATTTTATTAAGTCATTTTAAATTTAGACTATAAAATCAGAGTATCCAATTGGAAAAACAGCAAGTACCCCGTTAGTAGACTCTGTGAATGTTATTAAATTTCCAAGATGCAGCAAATACAAATAGAATTCCAAGATCTATTGGTCAAAAAATAAAAGAAAAATTCTCTCAAAGAATAAAATGTTCCAAACATTGCAAAAAATATCTAGACTACGATTTGATTGGTGGGCGAAAAAATTCCGATTTTGAAATAGATCCAGTAATTAAACCGAAATTTAAATATGCATCTCTAACAAGGGCGGCGGATCCAGATTAGATGTTTCTCGGAGGGGGGGGGAATCTGGTGTGACTGGTCGCACAATACACATTTTGACGTGACAACGTCTTACAAATCATGTGTCTATAGTGGCATGTTAGAGGGGCTTGCACGAAAAAGTTTATTGGTTTGAATAACTCCTCTGTCTTAAGAGGTATAATTATGAGAAATATACGGTTAGAAAGAATGAGTTTTCAGCTAAAGATTTCACCATTTATTTTTTCCTATCATTTTATTTTACCGCGCTGCGGTAAATTCTAATTTGAAATTTTAAACCCCTGTAGATTCTGAACGACTATTCAGATCAGACTAAATGGGATGTCATTTGGTGCAGAAAGAAAACCTCTAATAGAATAAATAAAAAAATCCCGAGTAATTAACTCCAAAATTGGTTTTTTTCTCGAAAAAGCTCATTTTTTAGGCAAAAAAATATCGAAAAATAGGTCTAATTGTGCAACGCATAGCGACTTGACCATAAAAGCTACATTAAATCTAAATATAGTTTTAGAAAGAGTGGTTCAATACCCCCAGGGCTTTTTTTTCATTTTTTATATGACGTCATTTTACCGCATGAGAACACTCGGCGGGATTTCGTTTTTCGAAATTTTAAACCCCTGTAGATTCCGTACGGCTAATCAGATCAGACTAAATGAGATGTCATTTAGTGCAGAAAGATAACTTCTAATAGAATAAATAAAAAAATCCCGAGTGATTAACTCCAAAATTAATTTTTTTTTCGAAAAACCTCATTTTTTAAGCATATGTCGCCCTTAATGGATAAAAGTTTGGCCACACCTGTCATATATTGTTTCAATGAAAATGTTTGAACATGTTTATTTATGAAAACAATCTACTAGTAAAAAAACAAAATAAAAACAATACTTTCTCTCTTTATATTTCAATATAGGTAAGAGAAAAAAAATTTTTTGAAATCAAGCAAAAGACGTTGTCACGTTAAAAAGCCACCGGCTGTGTAGAAGACACAGCCAACACCTATTTTTTTTCTTAATGTCGTTAATTTAAGGCGCATTCTGTACTTGTTTGCCAGAATATAAATACAAATCAAGTTTTTAAGTACCGGTATTAATTTTTAAAATTTTACTTTAAAAATAAAATTTTTTTCGAAAAAAAGTATTTTTTTTTATTTCGGAGGGGGGTAATTACCCTCTTTACCCCCCCCCCCCCTCTTGTATCCGCCCTTGATCTCTAACCAGTGTAGACATTGAGTACAAACATATTCTAATATGCTTTTTGTCAAATTTTATCCTTATTAAACAACTTTTTGTTCAACATTTTTATACTTTTTTAAGCAATTTTTTTTTATATTTTTGTGCTTTTTTTTTGTCCGGTCATTAGTCATCAAATTAAAACAGAAACTAAAAACTCAAAAAGATTAAAAAAAAAAAGATAAAATTTCAAAACAACCAGAATAAAAATGAAATTTGATGTCTTGAATAAAATAAAATATGTCAAGATCCCTGTTGAATATAATAGCAAAATCAAAGAAAATTGCTTAATATTATTTTTCGCAAATAAAATCAGAATCTAATTGAATAAAGTAGACGAGTCTCCTTTCTTTCTCTCCTTTGAATAATCAATGCTACATTTATAACTAACTCCGCTCATATAATAATAATAAAGAAATAGACGATTTATAAAATTTTTATAAAAATGTTCACCATGTTTCTAGTCATAAATTAAAAGCATAGTTGAGAATTATAATTCACATCGATTTACCCGTAGCTGATATTATTCAAATCCGAGACATGCAACTTTAATCCTTGACAGGATGCGCTGCCATTTGAGGAGTTATCGAAATCTTGAGCAAGATCTTTGGTCGTCTCCTCAGGAAATATCTTTGACTTCGAACTCATTAACTATCCGGTCAGGAAATTTGCACTATCAAACGATAGACAGTCAAGTGCTTTGAGAGTTAATTACTTTCTCTTACCTCTATATATGTTAATATATAAAGAGAGAGAAAGTATTGGATTCTCTTGTCAAAAATTCGATTTCGAGATTTTGATGGATATACACGTTTTGGGGTCCCCTGAATCAAAAAAAGTGCTTTTCGCGACATGGTCTGTGTGTGTGTTTTTTTTTTCTAAAACATTCACACTTTTTTCTCATTCACACTCACACTCACACACACATTCACACTGTCTTTTCGGCAACTCAGGCCATATAAGACATTTACGATAACCGTTATTTATGAATTTATCTATATTGGGGTCCAGGCATTTTTATTTAAGCCATCTGGTATCCAGTGTGTGTGTGTGTGTCAATTTTAAGCATGAAGGAATTGAGCTATGAGGCTGAAATGTTATATTTAAGTTAAACACCCCCCCCCCCCCCGGGACGGAGAAAATAAGCTTTTAATCAAAATCGGCCAAAGAGTACTAGCTACTTTACTGTTGTACTTTTTCAGTTTTTTCGATTTTCTCAAAATTCGCTCCAACGATTTTGATTAAAATTCAAAAATCAATTATTTTTTAGATGATCTTTAAAATGTATATTCTCATTTTGCTCTCAAAATTGTTTGAAGATCACTTTACTCTTGTATTTCATAGGAAAGATAGGAGAAATGTTTATCCAATAATAACGCTTGTTCTGAAGGTATGTTCAGGCCAACATTTATTTCCACTATACAGGTTTTAGAAAATTAACCTTCCCTTTAGGTTAGGTTAGGTTGAAGTGGCCGTTCCCAGAGAGGGAACACACTTAGGCCAATTAGGCCCTTTGTGATACCACGGTGGGGCTATCCCCCTACCTACCCTAAGAGGAGACTTCGGCAGGATGGTTGAATTATTTGCGGCAAGCTGGATCCGAACCCGAGTCGTGTTGAGACTTCGGACTCCGTAATCCTAAGCTTAGCCGGCTTAGCCATTGCCTCCTCTAAAACCTTCCCTTTAGTTTTATCATTAGAGTATGAATGAAATCACTGAACACATCAATCGATTATACAATAAGTTCGAAGTCAGAATCCGGGGGCACGAAAATCCAACACGGGAGCAAAGAAGCGAATCAAACTATATAATTTAAATATAGAAGGAACCGGAGAATAAAACCAGCCGATAGTGGACACCTCTCACATCAATTTAATTCGTAAATATTTCGACCGGCATCACGCCTGGTCATCATCAGTACAAAAAAATAAGCAAAAGACAATGTTAATAAATCATACATATAATAATAGCCTTTACATTTCATTTTTAAAAACTTACATGATGTTTTTTTTGTAAGTTTTTAAAAATGAAAATAATTTCATAACTCTATTACAATTGTCTTTCTACAGATTCGCTCTATTTATTTCATACTCTAATGACAAAATCAAGCGGAAGGTTATTTTTCTAAAAACGACATTAGCCCTGAAGAAGGAAGGCGTCCGGACTCCCGAAACGTCGGCTGTATTTTGACCTGTATATACCTCCATATAAAGCGTTGTTATTTCACCATACTTTCCCAATCTTTATAGGCTATATTTTTTGCATTTATTCAATAATACATATTATAAGTAGGCTAACTACTTAGTAGCTAAGTCTGCATAAATCTGTTGGTTTTTGCTTGGTCAAAGAGTTTCTTTTTTTTTTGATTAATTGCTCCAGAGTGATACATAGCATCTATTGCAACTAAAGCCCGGTAGTTAGGCAGCCCAAATGGCACATGCGCAGTAAGGCTTTCTTGTTTGTGTGAGAAAGCAGACAATAGGCCGAGCGACTCTTTTAAACCTGTTTTGTGCCCTCGGGCTTGGTAGGGGTTAGCGTGCTAGCCGTGTATGCCAAGGGTCGCGGGTTCGAATCCC
Organism: Euborellia annulipes; assembly: GCA_023213315.1. Classification (NCBI taxonomy): domain Eukaryota; kingdom Metazoa; phylum Arthropoda; class Insecta; order Dermaptera; family Anisolabididae; genus Euborellia; species Euborellia annulipes. The sequence goes on along the minus strand of JAKCPI010022371.1, from coordinate 67,561 downwards.
AGGAAGTCCGAGGATTTTATTTAAGCCATTTAGGATACCAAATAGCTTAAATAAGAACCTGGGCCCAATAGATATATTAATAAATAACGGTTATCTTCAAAGTCATATATGGCCGAGAATACCTTGTGAATGAGAAAAAAGTGTGAGTGTTTTTTTAAGAAAAACAAAACCTTTTTTATTAAAAAAGGTCTTTCGGCCAATTGCAGGCTTTGAAAAAGGTATTTCTCCCAGAGACAAGAAAGCTTTAGTGCGCATGTGCCATTTGGGTTGCCTAAGTTTCAATACTATTGCAATAGATGGTACAGTGAGCGACAATATTAAGTCCCACCCATAAATTTTCTACTTGCGATTATTTCTTGTTTTTGAAAATCTTTCTTTGGAAAGTTTCTAGGTTTGAACCAAGAAAGTTTCCATTAAAAAAATATAGAATATTTTTTTAAAAACAATGAAATAATCACAAGTAGAAATCGCCTGGGTGGGACTTAATATTGTCCCTCACTGTACATGTTTCTCATTAGAAATTGCACTTGCCAGTCCTTAAACTAGCCCTGAAGCAATTTAAAAAAATTGTGGTCATTTGGGTTGTCTACCACAAACCAACGAATTTATACAAATGTAATGTAGTCTTCTTTTGAATATATTTTCAAATAGCGCGCATGCACGTGTGTGATAATAATTCCAGCTGAGGGACCAAGAGCGCTACTCTGTCTACTTGATTCATTCCACAAATCGACATAAGGCCCTAGAAAATATCGCCTAGTTTTATTTTTTTGTTTTCGTTTTGGTTCACAAAATCTCTTTCATGCCTTACTCAGAATTTCTAAATGGAAAAGTGTAAAAAGAAACAGAGAGAGAGAGAGAGAGAGAGAGAGTAAAGAGTAAAGAATGAGAGAAAAAAGAACGTGCTGAAAAAAATTTCCGAGCAAAAAAGAATCTAGGAAAAAAATGGAATTAAAGAGAAGAAGAAATTAGTGAATCACAGGCTGTTTGCTTTAGCAACTAGAACTATCTCTCTCTAGGTGTGAAAAAGCATTTCGTAAACATCCCTCATCCATATTAGTCACGTTTGAGAAGTATTAATTTTAATTAATACATGCAAAAGACAGACATGGTTATTGAATTATTTGGAAGATCATTTTGAACACCTTACCACTTCAAATAATACATTTCTGGCCTGTGCTACTACCCTCATGATTTAATTCTCTTTTTCAAAAAATGGGGTCACCGAAAGAGGAGTTCTAAGAGACTCATTGTCAGCTCTAAAATTGAATAAAGTATAGCCTAAACTAAAACGATATAAATACCGAAAAAATTTATTTTAATTGACCCAACAATACATAACCTTTAGGTTATATTTTTAACGAATATATTTTTTAAAGCTTTTGTGGTTTGTATTATTATTATTATTATTATTAATTTTATGTGAGTTTTTAATTATATACCATATTTTTGTTATTAATTATTTATTAAAAATATGATACTGTACAATGTTTCAACAAAGAAGATGGATATAGGCTTAATAAAGTATGGAACAATGTGTTGAATGAGAAAAATGTTAATTAGATATTAAAGTTTGATTATTGTATTATATTATTTAAATAATTTAATAATAATATTTTGTACCATCTTTGTTAAAAAATCAAATTCAAAAAACTTTTCTTTTTTTTTTTTTTAAACACTCACACTTTTTTCCTATTCACATTCACACACACATTCACCCAGTCTTTTTCGGCAAATTAGGCCATGTAAGACTTTAAACGATACTAGTATTAATAATATATATTTATTTGGGGTCCAGGCATTCTTATTTAAGCCATTTGATGATGATTTGCTTTGATGATTGTGTCTAAGTTCATTTGAATGATCGTATATGGGGCTATTACTTGTGTTTAACTTCAGGGAAATGACTGTAGATGGCACTGACATCATTGCATATAAATTTGACTTGAGTTAAAGCAAGTGCACAGTACTTGAAAACGACTTCAGTATAAGCAGTCGAAACTTTGTACAGTATTTGTATTTTAATAAACAATTCATACAAATTTTGCTCTATAATTAAAAACTCCCATAATAGTAATCTAGAACCATTATCCCTTCTAGAAATCACATTTCAAAAGAGAGAGCTTTTACCCATCCAAATTCGGACCCATTAATTGTCCCCCTCCCCTTTTAATTTCGATTTTCTTCCTATTTTTTCATTTATTTTTTGAAAAAACGCACTCTTATATAAACCCCTCTTGAAAGATTCCCTCACTACTTATCTCCTCGCTCTATCTATCCAGCTAGTTCTTAGGCCTATATTCCCTTTTCCTTACCACATTTCCTCTCCGTTTTTCGTTTTTCTTGTTCTATGTAATTTCCATACAAACAGACATTTTCTTTCTTATTTTTCTCAATAAGAATTAAAAAACGAAGCACATTACAAACAACCTGTTAATATTAACAAATGCAAAATTACAAAAAAGAAAAGAAAAATAAAATAAAGAAATTGATTAGAATGGCAAGAGAGAAGAAATTTTTCTGATTAGCTCACCAGCGTCTGTGCTGCAGTCTGGTGCTGAAACAACACATAATCAGGATAATTCAAGCTGAAGGTTCAAAGGCCGGAAAAAAGAAAGAAAGAAAGATGAGAAAAGAAGTACAAGAGAAGAAAATGAAGAAGGAGAGTAAAGATAGAGAGAGAGAGAGAGAGAGAGAGAGAAGCTTTTCTACTTTGGCGGATGGTGCATTGATTGTTATTCCTTGATGGACCATTTGTTTTTTTGTATTTTTACTTTTTCATTTTGTTTTTAGCGTGCAGCTAAGAGAGTGTAAATGCTTGTGACTTCGAGCACTCGTTGCATTGGCGAGTGCAGACTCAATTGATCTACTTATTTGAGATTTTAACTAAATGCATTCTTGTATTCACAGTCGTTCCTTGAGGAACATGGAATGACTCCTTATCCCTCATTCCACGTTCCAGGATTCCTTATAGGGTTCCTATCTCAAGGAATATCAGGAAGAAGAGTTAATAACCAATTTATTTTATTTTTTTTTTTTTTTTTTTTTTTTTTTTTTTTTATAAAAGAGAATTAAATATTTTGTTAATTTTATTTGTTTTGAGTTAATTTTAATACAAATTCTTTTGGTTTTATCTGGGAAATTAAAGTTAAGAATATAGATAATTATTTTTTAAACTAATCTTCCGAAGAATTTGAGGACAAGATCCGATTCAATGGAATGCCTACCTGCTTTTATGCTTACTCTATTTTTACTATTTTTTACTTTTTATTTTCAATTTCCCTTTCTTCGCTAATAAATTGTCCTAGGAACAATTTCTTCTCTTTCGTAGGACACTGAATAAAATATTTCGTTTTTCATAATTATATATAATTATTAATAATCGCTAAATAATGCTCTGAAAATAAAAACTAAAAATAGAGTTAATTATTTTTGTATATTAATATTTTGATTAAAAACAAACTGATCTAGTCCAAGGTTAGATTTAATTTGACATGTAAACAACGAAAACAGATAAAGGTTAGGTTCTGGTAAGGTTAGTTTCGGGAAGCCATATTGGTGTTGCCAATTTATCAATTAAAAATCCCTAAAATTAACGATATCCATCAATGGAATAAAGCGGCCTTAATTTGTCAAGGACTCCTTCGTGAAGGCTTCCTCCATTCTTAGTTAATACTCGACTATGAATACGGATATTAGTCTACGGGGGTTTGGTTTACGCTGCAATTTCGATTTCTAAAAGAATCGATACGGAAAAATTTTAATGGAAGTTACAGATTTAGACATATGAAGTTATTATATAGATATATGTGTTTGTGTGTGTGTGAGAAGAAGACGAAGGAAAAATGTCGTGGCTGCCCGTCTCTCTATATATTGCATTCTATTTCAGCCCAACGAATCGTTAAATGTAACCCGATATCAGATGAAAACTTTCTTTTCAAAATATGACATCGATTACCAAAATTCTTAGAGGTCAGGGTTCGGTTCGAGTCTCATCTCCAATCCTTGGAGGGCTCATATAAACCATACGACTTTTCATAAACAATTTAAATTAAATAAAACATTTGATAAAATGAAAGAAAATTTGTACGTAATTTTTTACTTTCTCTTGCCTCTATATTGTTAATATATATAGAGAGAAAGTATTGGATTCATGTCAAAAATTCGATGTCGAGATTTTGATGGATATACACGATTTGAGGTCCCCTGAATCCAAAAAAGTGGTTTTCGCCACATGGTCTGTCTGTGTGTCTGTGAACAAAATATCTCAATAACGAAAAGAGCTACGACGGTTGAAATTTTATATTTAAGTTAGGAACCCCCCTGGGACGTTATCCGAAGCTTTTGAACAAAATCGACCAAAGAGTACTAGTACTTTACTGATGCACTTTTTCAGTTTTTTTCGATTTTCTCAAAATTTGCTTCAACGATTTTTTTTTAAATTCAAAAATCAATTATTTTTTAGATGCTCTTTAAATTGTATATTCTCATTTAGCCATTGAAATCTTCTAAATACCACTTTACTCTTGTACTCCATAGAAAAGATAGGAGAAATGGTTGCCATGGTTACAAAATATATTTTCCCCTACTTGTAAATTTTACATCTGAATTCAAATGTTCCGTTCTAAATATATGTCGTTTTTTCACACAAAAAATCTGGTGTGACAAGCACAGAATACAACCTTCGATTACTGAAGTTAAGAGAGTTATGTGCTGTGCGACCAGTCACGCCAGATTTTATATAATAAAATTCCTAATTAATTGCAAAAAAAATGATATAATTATAAATAATAATAATATTAACATTAATTTTTATTAAATCTTTTAAAAATAATATATGAATGAAATTAGTCATTATAAAAATGATTTGATTGTTGTTGGCGCTCGCAGCGCCAATGACGTCATTCCTCCCGGCTCGTTGACCAATCAGTCTAATGAGGATCGTCGAGTTTAACCACGCGATTTCGTGAGTGCGAATTGTATTGTGAATTTTTATTTATAAAGTGCATACATAATTTGTGTTTAAGTTAGTGATTGATTAATATCTCCAGGATGTGTTTAATAAGTGTATGAAAATACCAAATGGAGATGAGTTTTGGATAATATCAAATGGAGTTGGGAATGGAGTGCAGTCGTTGTGACGGTGAGTTGAGATCCTTTTATTTAAGCAAACGGTCAAAAAAATGGCCGAGTCTGTTCGATCGATATTCGATTTGATTTCATTTTTAGTAATATCTACAATTATTTAGTGACATTTGACTATATTTTTTTTATTTTTTAATATGTAATTGCTTTGTTTTGATAAGCTATTTATATTTATTTACAATCATTCTCTCTCACATACATATACTGGTTTTCAGATTTCTTAATTCATTGAGACCCATCAATTCGGGCAATGAATATAATAAAATACAAGACACACACACACACACACACACACACAAACGTTAGCTGGCGCCGTTCTCACACACATATACACTCACACTAATACGCGCGCGCTTTCGGGCTCCCGCGCTCCCGCACATACACACAGACACACTCACACACACGTCCGTCGCTCTCACACACATTCTCTTACAGACACTCATATACAGTGATGTCGTTTTTTTTCTCAGAGGGGCGAGGGAGGGGCAGTGGCGTCATTTCAACTTTTTCTTGGGGGGAGGGGCAAACATTTTTTTTACTTAAAGTTTACTTACAAATAGGTACTCAAATTTGGCCAAAAGATATTTAATTTAATTAATTGTTTTTGTATAGTTTGCTTATAGGTAGATATAGTTTGAAATATTTTATTTAAAAAGAATAATATCAAATTTTATAAAAATCAGAGCCCTTTGGGGGGGGGGGGATGCCGCCCCTCCATAATGACGCCACTGGGGAGGGGGCAGGAATGGAACAAACTTATCAATAGGGAAGGAGGGTGTCCCCCCCCCGGTGGACAATATACATTAGGGTGGCCGCAAAAAACAAAATTTTTTAATTTCTTTCGGCCGAACATCCTCAAAGTTGTCTTTTGGCTAGAAAATGATTATGGCAAAGTTTTAGCTAAATTGGGTAACGACCCGGCTCATCGGGGTTTAAATTTTGAAAAAGTGCGATTTTATCTAAAAATTCGCAGTTTTTACTTCATAAAACGAAAACAAAGTATCGTAGAAAAATGAATCTGGGCTCATTTCATAGCAAATTTAATTCTCTTGAGGTTTTTTAATAACTATTTTTTCATTAAAACTTATAGATTTAGTGATATTTACAAATTAGCATTTCGGTTTTGATATATTGCTTGCTCTTTCTGAAAAATAAGTGGAAAATCACAATCGAGACCAGCGTTTTCCAAACTGTGAGGCGGCGCGGACTAGTCTAAGGGGAGGCGCGAATATTGGCCACCAAGATCAATTTTCCAAATGATTGCTCGTTTTATAAATAAAATAATAAAATAATTTAGAAGACTTCTGGGACGGAGTTTTTAATTAAAATAATAAATATGAATAAATAAAAAAAATATTTTTATATAAATTTATATTTTTTAGTATTAAAAATTTTTGTTTTTGTATTATTTTATTAAATGTATAGGGGAAGGGGCGTCATAAATATTTTTAAGAGAGGCGTTGTAACATAAAGTTTGGAAACCACTGATTTGAAGTAAGACTCATTCTAGAAAATTATACTATGTGTAAAACACAAAGGCGGATCCAGGGAAGTTTTTCAGGGTTTTAATTTCTTTCTGACTAGACGCGAAGCTCGCCGAAGGCGATAGCATTGTTAATTGTTTTATTTATCAGGATTGGATAAGGGGTTGAAAAATTGAAAAGAATGTTTTTTAAATTTATTTTAGCTAAATCGAAGCCAAATAAATAGAAAACATTCAAAAAATAGCGTTGATTATTATTTTGATTAGGGGGGGGGGGATGAAGGGTTGATTATTTAAGAAAGGCCTTGGAATATTCCAAATCACTTGTTGACATTCTTTTCCATCTTTAAATATAGTTAGATTAGAGAAAAATGTATTTTTTTACTTTTAATAAAAAGGGAATTGCTATGTTCATCTATTTTTTATTCCTATACAAAGAGATAAGAGAGGCGAATCTCTCGTTCAGTTGAGTCGAGAGCGTGGCCGAGCTGCAGGCGCTGCCTTCTTTTTTGTGTTTAAAGTGAAACAAAGTGAATAATTAATATAGTGTAACCCACCCTGGCCACTCCGTCAGCCAACACACCCTCTTGAGTGTCTTATTAAAGGTAATTATTATGCATTTTATCGTTGAAAAAAAAAAATTGATAGAAACAAATAATTTGACTCCGAAAAACGATTCTTTTGAATATGAAATTAAATATTTTGTATTTCACTAAGGGTAGAGGGTGAATATAAGCTGTTGAAATGGGGAGGGGGAGTGTAGGTGTCATTGAAAAAAAATTAGTTTTTTCTTTTTTATCTTTTTAACACCTTTTTTTTTCATTCACACTCACACACACATTCACACACTCTTTTCGGCAACTCAGGCCATATAAGAGTTTATATGATAACCGTTATTAATTAATAATATACATATTGGGGGTCCAGGCATTTCAATTTAAGCCATTTGGTATCCATTTCGGACTGCCAGGGGTCCGAACCCTCGACGTTCGGTATAGAAGGTAGGCACACTACCAACTACACCAAGCCTGAGGGCATTTTTTAATCAAATTTATTTAATATACTTACTCAGGGGTTGAAAATTAAAATAAAATAATTTCAAAATAAAATAAAAATTAAAATAATTATTTATAAATGTATTGAAATTATTTTGAGAGTAATTTCGCGGTGAAGGCTCGCATTTCCTTAAAGGGGGGAGAGGCATTAACCAGGGGGGGGTTAATGCCCCATCCCCTATAATGCACAAAGATATTAATGTTTTTTAATACTTTTACTAAAAAATTAGTGCATTCCGTTTGAGTTAAAATTTATAGGTATTCAATATTTAGCAAATAGGATAGTGGGATAGAAACATTTGAATGTGTAAAATTTCTTATTACTGGGGTGGAATTAATTTTTGAGAATTTCGAAACTCTCATAAACAGATAATAATAACACAGGGTAACTTAAGAACCCTTCGAATCCCTTGCAGAATTTTATAGGAATTTTTTTCATTAGGTAGAAAAGTAAGATATGATTAGTCCACTTAGAATTTTACTGGGGTGAGTTACCGCATCTTTTTGTATATAGGACTAATCTCAGTTCGGATTTGAATTTTTACTTTCTCTTACCCATATGTAAAGTTAATATACATATATATAGAGAGAAAGTATTGGATTCATGTCAAAAATTGGATGTCGAGACTTTGATGGATATACACGTTCTGAGATCCCTTGAATCCAAAAAAAAAAATGGTTTTCGCGACATGGTCTGTCTGTCTGTCTGTTTGGGTTCAATTTAAAGCATGAAGGAATTGAGCTAGGAGGTTGAAATTTTATATTTAAGTTAGGCACCCCCCCCCCCTTAGGGCTTGAAAATAAGATTTGAGAAAAATATTTTTCATCAGGAATGAAAGTTAGAAGAAAGCGCAACCAGAATTTTTCTTTAAAAATATATTTTAACAGCTGACGTTTCGGCTTTGGCCTTAAGCTGTTAAAATATATTTTTAAAGAAAAATTCTGGTTGCGTTTTCTTCTAACTTTCATTCCTGATACAAATTCCACCAGCCATAAAATACCCTTATAACAGCTTTTTCCAAACTGTGAGGCGCGGACCGCCAAATAACTTTTACAAATTTAATTCACTTCGGAATACTTTCTAGGTAAAAAGTGGATAACGACAAGACTATTCATTTTTTCTGGTATTTTTTACTTTTCGGGAAAATTTGTCCAACTTTGACCAGCCGTATTTCGGTTAGTATTAAGTCTAGGAATTCCTTTTATGTACCAAATTTTAGCAAATTTAATGCTCTACAATTTTGTATTGCGCTATATTTCACAAAATATGAATAGTTTACGAGATATAAGCAAAAACCTGAAGATTTTTCAAATTTTTGAGGTTTTTGTCCCCCCCTCCCCTCCCCCCACACGGTCCTCGAGGTCTAAAATTTAGGATTGGCATTCTAGAGTAGCCCAGTAAAAATTTCATTCCCTTCGGAATATTTTCCCGGCAAAATGTTATATCGAATGGTCTCTATTGTGATTTTTCACTTATTTTGTAAATATCTCTAAATCTATAAGTTTTAATGAAAAAATAGTTATTATAAAACCTCAAGAGAATTAAATTTGCTATGAAATGAGCCCAGATTCATTTTTCTACGATACTTTGTTTTCGTTTTATGAAGTAAAAACTGCGAATTTTTAGATAAAATCGCACTTTTTCAAAATTTAAACCCCGATGAGGCACGGGTTAACGTTACCCAATTTAGCTAAAACTTTGCCATAATCATTTTCTAGCCAAAAGACAACTTTGAGGAGGTTCGGCCGAAAGAAATTAAAAAATTTTGTTTTTTGCGGCCACCCTAAAAAATAATTTTATTTATTTGCGTTTTAAGAAATATAAGAGAATTTTTTTTTTTATTTTAAATAATTATTTTATTAACTCTCATAAATTCTAAAATCTAAAAAAAAAACTTTCAGCATCATGGCCTTCAAAGCTTGCCCGGCCCGGACCGCGACTCCCCGCTCCCCTATTCGCGAAGTTTGGGGGGGGGGGGAAGAGGTGTATGTACGTTACGCTATTGGAGCCGCCTTATAAACCTACTTTTACTAGTACTTTAATGATGCACTTTTTCAGTTTTCCCAAAATTTGCTCAAACGATTTTGATTAAAATTCATAAATCAATTATTTTTTAGATTCTCTTTAAAATGTATATTCTCATTTTGTCATTGAAATCTTCTGAAGACCACTTTACTCTTGTACTTCATAGGAAAGATAGGAGAAATGGTTACCATGGTAACAAAATAGAAAATGTTTCGTTGTTTATAGCTCCGAGGATGGCTTTGACCAAAGCCGAAACGTCAGCTGTTAAAATATATTTTTAAAGAAAAAATTTTGGTTGCGTTTTCTTCTAACTTTCATTCCTGATAAAAAATCTGGTCCAGAACACAATTTTTGATTACCGAAGGTGTGCTGTGCGACCAGTCACACCAGATTTTTTCTTCTTTTTTCCAATTTTCTCAGACAATCCGATACTTTTCAAATAATAGAGCGAGATAAACAAAAAAAAACCATATATGCCTGTTTATTCTTAATCAAAAACCTCTTGATGCTTTTTTTGTAATTTTTCTCTTCAAATCGAAAGATTTTTTTTTTTATTTAAGAGTATATAGAGAAAAATAAGGACTAAAATAATATTTCGAATTATTTTGTTTGCCTCTTCCTAATGAGCGAAAAAAAACAGGCCGTATTTTTCCCATCTCTATTAAATATCATCCCGATCCCCGATTAAACGCAAGAGGAGAATGAAATAAAAAATAAATTTAGTAAATAAATGATCACCTGCATGGCCCACCCTGTTGGAGCCATGTAGTTAGTTAATAATAGAGGAACTTGGATCGAGTGCCTTGGGCATTATGCCCTTTTTATTTATTTTTTTCCCTCTTTACCTCTTTAGAGTTGAAATTTTAAAAAGTCGTTAAAACACTTGGTAAAGAATTTAAAAAGACAAACAGCTAGCTGCTGGTGGGTATATTCCAACAAAAAAAAAATAAAAAGGTTTTTAGCCTATGACTCGGAAACCGGTAAAAACCGAAAGGGCGTTAATATTTCCCTCAACCTTTTCCCCGAAAAGCCAAAGATCTATTACACTAGTCGACAAAAATGAACTTTTTTTCTTTCACAAGAATAAAGATGAATACTAGAAGTATTTTTCACGCTGAATTCAAATATCAATTCAGTTTTGTCCCATCAGGCACAGTTTTAGAGATATAGAGCAAAATAGATTTTGATTGAAAATGGGCTCTAAAACGGCTTTTATTTAGAATGTTCAAATTATTTTTAACGCCGCACTCAGTAAAAATATACAGGTATTTATAATACATATAAATTTAAAGTTTCAGCCAAATCGGAGGTCATTTAGACGTGCCTCAAAAGGCCTAAAGTTTAGAAAAATCGAATATTTTTAAGATTTTTTTTGCTTTGGTCACCCCTAATACAATTTTAGATATCCCTGAATGCAAAAAACATATATGTAAGATATTCTATAGTTCTTTGGCTTTCTAAAAAGCATTCATTCGTAAAAATCTGTTAATTATTAACGAAATTATGAACAAAAGAAAACGTCAGCAAAGAAAAAACACAAGTACACTCACTGGACGAAAAAAATGGACTTCTTTTTCTTTTAGAAGTGGGCCTTCGGGCCTACCCGTACCGGGCAGAGCTCTACTCTATTGTGTATAAAATGTCCAAATATGAGATTAAAATTTTGAAAAATAACCATAGTTTATTTCAAGCAGTCAACATTTAAAATGCAAGTTTGAAACTAAGGTGCTATGGGAAACTAAATATATCTCGACACAAAAAATCTGGTGTGACCAGCACGGTGCACAACTTTCTCTTACCGAAGGGTAAGAGAAAGTTGTGTGCTGTGCGCCAGTCACACAAGATTTTTATTATTTGTATAATTATGATAGCTGTAGCTGTAATGCGAAAATGTAAATTTGTAAATTTCTTTATTTTGAACTTGAACTTAACGAGAGAACATCAAAAATTGAGATCATTTGATTCATCTCATATTTTGCTCGTTGTTTCTCATAGATTTAAAAGGCACTACATTATATAAATACTAGATAGACATTCTCTAAAATTATTATTAATTTTATTTACAAATGATGGGGATAATTTTATTTGATGATAATTTAACGTTCGTTTTTTGTTCTTCTCCCTCCTCATTCCTCGATTTGAAATTCAATTCAATTGGAATTGAAACCAATGCCAGAATGAATGAATTATTTATTATTCACTAGTTTAGTTTAGTTGAATAAATTAATGAATCCCCTCTCCATTTGTACGATATTTTAAAAAGGAAACTTTTTGATGGATGAATTTGTTCATTTCGTTTGATTTTTACAATTGATTTATTTGTTTGTAGTTTGTTTCCATTTTTTTTTCTTACGTTCTTTCTCTTTACGAATTTATCGTCCAATTTGAGGCGATTACTCAAATATCTTTTTTTTTCCTTTAAGAAATATACAATCTTGTTAATTAGTGTTTAATCTCAAAGTGTGATATGGCCATCATATTACGAAACGAAAAATACAATCCACGAGAAATGATTAATTACGCGTACAGGGTCGTTGTCAGAAAATCTTTTCGGGGTGTGGGGGAGAAGTTGAATCCACATATATCCCTGATTAAATTATGTTATCTCTGTTGCTTCTCTTTGAGGCTTCATTTCCAATATCTGGAGAGGGTTTTGAACATACAGGACAGAAGGCTACCAAAGGTCCTGCCTCTAGAAGCAATCAACAAATACATTTTTTGGTATTGGGAGATTAGAAGGATGGCGGCAAATCTGGGAATCGGCCCCTTAGCTCAAGAATTGGGAGAAATGAAAAAACAATTCCTTGAAACCCTTAAAAGAACGAAGAACAATGAAATGAATAGAGCCCCCCAGGCAGCAAATGAGGTCAAGTTTCAATGTACTTATAAAACTCTAAACCTGAACCTAGAGAAGGCCTATATAACAGATCGAGGGGTGATGTCCGAGAAGGGATGGATATTTAAATTACGAGGAGAGGCAGCAGACCTTAATTATAAACCATGGATGGAAAGAAGGATGGAGTGTTCACTCTGCAACCTTAATGAAAAGGAAGACATATTCCACTTTGTTGCAGTCTGTCCCGTGTTAAGACAACCTAGATTGAGATGGTTGGGAAGTGAAAGTTTGGGGGAGATTGATTTCAGAGACTTTTTGAATGGACGTGATTGGAGAGCTTTAGCAAAATATCATGCAGAAGCTTGGAGAATCAGATGGCCACTTGTCAGAGATTCAATTTTTCATAATTATTGTATATTGATTGGTAGCTCTTTTTCGGTGGACTGTCAAATTGACAAATACCGTAGGCTTTTTATTCTATTTTATGTGAATTTATGTAAATTATAAGAATTTGTGTAACTTATTTTAAATAAAGAGCATTAATTAATTAAATTAAATATATATCCCTGATACCGGCCCTGGTATTATTTCATATTAATGGTACACAAAAAACGTACTATAAATAAAATTCACATATATTTTCATTCACTAGGACCTCTTAAATTCTTAAATTGTAGATTAGAATATTTCAAACAATAATTTGATTTGCATTAGTAAGTTATATCAACTTTTACAATTTATATTAGCTGAACTTACGCGGGAACTAGATTAGTATAATGGCTACTGCAAGTCAAGTAAAATACAAAATAATTTAATTTCTCAGTGACATTTTGCAAAACTCCTAAAACATGTCTCTTAGGGGTCCCTGTAACACCTGATGTGTAACGATTGCCTTTGACTAACTAACACTCTAAAACAAGATAATCTTAAGATTTCAAAAATATGTTATCATTTAATATAGTGCATAAAATATCGTATGGCCTGCGTCACTTTGTATTTTCATAACTTTCGTTTTTTAAAGGCTTTTGAAATTTGTTTGTATTTTTGTATTTTTTTTATTTATTCTTTTACCACCCTCACTCTTTTTACGCGCCCTCTTAGGAAGAAGCTATAGTGTTAAAAAAAAAGCTCCCAAGAATATCTGAATTCAATATCCTCTTGAAGACCCCTCTCTGACCAGAGAGATGAATTTTATTTATTTATTTTGTCCTACATCTTGCTGAGGGTTTCAGCTTTTTGGAATTAAGAGCTGGTTGGTTGAGTTTTTATATTCCTTGTCTAGGCCAGCCAGGGCAAGGAAGAAGGGCTCGAAGGGTTAAACAGGACACGTCATGGTTTATTCTATAAATACACTATCAATGACACAAGAAAATCTAATCCCCCCTGGGAATAGGGATTCAGAGAGGACTTCCTCTTCTCCCCAAGCTCTAACCTAGATACTCAAGCCTCTAAGTAAGGGCTTTTTATTATATTTCCTTTAAAATCATTATTTTTTTTTTTAAATTTATTGACAAATAAATAATAGTGTACTATACTATAGTCTAATAAGATCTTCATTGTTGAAATGTGAAAGCAGGTTAGCGAAGTAAAGGAAGTGGGTGAAGTCATGTCATGCTCGAATCAACAGAGGCCGGGATGGGTGATCCTTCCAAGGAAAAGAAAATTTATTTTATATTGATTAGGCAATTATTTAAATGGAGGCATTCCATGTTAAATTTAACAAAAATTGATCTTCATCTCTCTGAATTTTATTCAATTTTTTTTTCTGTGATTTTATCACAAAATCAAGATCTCAATCTTTTTTTTTTTAAATCGTGATTTGAATAAATGCTTAAAAACCGTTAAAAAATCACCTCCTCCAAATTATCCTTTAGATCTACCCCTGAGTGGTCTATTCCGAAGTGTTTTTATGGTATTTGAATATCACAAGTTGAATCATAGACCTTCCTATGGCTACAAGGAGCAGTTTTCTTGCTACGACTTCTTCTTCAGAAGTTTGCAGATCAGTATAGCTAACTTCACCCTTGAAATTGCAGCTCGGAATCGTCGCCAAGAGATTCTTCTTCTTCCTTGGATCTTCCCCTGCAATATTAACTAAAGAAGATGGTTTCTGGTCTTCCGACAGACATGAATTAAGTATTATTGCAGCTTTCTTCTTTTTATGGAGTCAAGAACCTCCTTTCCTTTGTTCATTCTCCTTAGAAGTTCTTCATTTGTCACTTTATTAACCAAGCATAAGCCTTATAGCACCAGATTCCAAAGGCTTCAATTCTTTTTACTTAATGGATTTATGTCAAAAATTCGATGTCGAGATTTTGATGGATCTTCCCATTTTGAGGTCCCCTGAATCCAAAAAAGTGCTTTTCGCGACATGGTCTGTCTGTCTGTGTGTGTGTGTGTGTGTGTGTGATCCAATTTTAAGCAGAGCTAGGGGGGTTACAATTTTATATTTAAGAGAAGAATGAATAAATAAAATCCGGATCTGATGACCAGGCAATTTGTTTGGATTAATTTCGTCCGCTATAAGTAGATGTTTCGGAGTCAAAACGACTCCTTCTTCAGGACCATGCGGTGTCAAAAAAAAAAAAAACAAAAAAATAAAAATTTGTAATTAATGTGAAAGGAGACACTGTGATAGAGAAATATTTATATCTTGTTACCATGACAACTATTGTTAGAATTACAAATTTTACCCCTCTATATCTCCCGAACCGTTCCCTTTAGCGTGATTATGTACTAGACCATTTTTGTTTGTAATTTAATTTCGATTATTTTTGTATAGATGAATTTTTGCGGAGAACCGCATAGTTTTCGAGATATTTGCGAAAAACCATCTTCCCGCAACTTTACTCGGCTTATTCCCGCTAAACGCCCTGGTACTGGAAGTGCTGACTCTAGAGTATCTTTCCATCACTAAAATGCAACCTATTCTTCAGTCCATTTTTGTCGCCAGCTCTAGGACTAATACCTGCCAGGAATATTATAAAGTAAACCTACCAATAAAAGGTTAAAATAAAAACAATTATAAAACGCCTATAATTTTAATATTATTGAAACAAGAAATCAAAATATCTAGCACCCGTAGGACTGCGTCAAACACCTTGTGTGTGTCATTCTTTCGCCACCCTTTGGTGTACACCCTGCATTAACTCTTTGTTATGGCCATTAAACAAAAATAAACAAAAAAAGTTGCCTAACGAAGAATGACAAAAACTAGTTTTAGAAAACCAAACAATGAAAAAGCCTTAGAGAAGAGAGAGAATAAAGGACAAGTGAGAATTTAAGTAGCTTAAAGGAAAGTGAAAATGATTGGACATATTCTTACTTTGATTACCGCGCTTCTTTCTTTGTGCAAAAAGAACGAAAATAAATGAGCAATTAGAGAATAAAAAGAAAAAGCAAATAAATTAATTAAAAAGTAAATTTTTTACATAAATTTGTTCTTAAAAAAATGAATGGCAATTGTTCGTTTTTTTCGTGTTTTTGTTTGTGCAAACCTTTCTCTCTCTATTTTCTGTGTGCATTGCAGTCATAAACTAAATTTTGGCAAATTTTAATGTGAAACCAAGCGAGAGAGAGAGAGAGAGAGGAGGCGTTGGCTCCGGTTTGGTGCTTTTGCCATGGAGTTTGAGTTGGCAAACTCCTACTTTTATATTATCTACTGCCCTTGATATAGAAAAAAAAAAATATGTTTATCTCTTCCTTTCTCCCTTTCTCTATGTCTATTTCACACTTTTCTGTTTTCTTCTTTTAGTTTAAATCAATAAAATAAATACCCTATTTTTACTTTCTCTTGCCTCTATATATATGTTAATATATATATAGAGAGAAAGTATTGGTTTCATGTCAAAAATCAAATGCTGAGATTTTGATGGATATACACGTTTTGAGGTCCCCTAAATCCAAAAAAAGTGGTTTTCGCGACATGGTCTGTCTGAGTCTGTCTGTGTTCAATTTAAAGCATGAAGTAATTGAGCTAGGAGATTGAAATTTTATATTTAAGTTAGACATCCATCTAGGGCGTGAAAATAAACTTTTAATCAAAATCGGTCAAAAAGTACTAGTACTTTACTGATGTAGTTTTTCAGTTTTTTTCGACTTTCTCAAAATTGGGTTAAACGATTTTGATTAAAATTCAAAAATTAATTATTTTTTTAGATGCTCTTTAAAATGTATATTCTTATTTTGCCATTGAAATCTTCTGAAGCACACTTTACTCTTGTACTTCATAGAAAGATAGGAGAAATAGTTGCCTTGGTAACAAAATATAAATATTTATTTATTTATTTATTTCTTATAAACGGGCAGTGCCAAATTACAAATGCCTAATAACAATACATATACAAACTCACAACCCACCAACAAGATACAAAATGTTAAAATATAAAAGTTAAAATTTTTAAAATTTATCAAATCCAGAACAATTTATAAAAAATATATCATTCACTCAGACCAAATGTGACAATACTAGCCCTCTCCTCATCTCTCTGGGCCCAGCAGCAAGTTTGAAGATAATTTGTGCAAAAAACTCAAAATCTCTTTTTTTGAGTTAGACCGGTCTTGAACTGGACTTGAATATGATACAAATTCATCCTATATTTTTAAAATGAACTTAAATTTAAATGTGGATAAACTCCTGATTCTATCTAACACCGAGTTCAAAGCAAGATGAGCCAAATTTGAACCAATTGATGAAAATGATCGAGAAGGGATCATCTCTTCAGTTGATCTTTAATTTAAAAGCACCTTAGTGCTAGTGGCCAATCTCGGCTTTACTCCTACACTTCTCCATTCCCTTGAGAAAGTACCTAAATCCAAATCCATTACATCTATTTTTCTTCTAAGGGCAA
The DNA here is from genome assembly GCA_023213315.1 of Euborellia annulipes. NCBI lineage: Eukaryota > Metazoa > Arthropoda > Insecta > Dermaptera > Anisolabididae > Euborellia > Euborellia annulipes. The sequence goes on along the minus strand of JAKCPI010022371.1, from coordinate 50,166 downwards.
AAAGAGAGAGAAGTTAATCTGGCGAAGGGCCAGACAATTCACAACACATAGCTAAAGATTTATTTCTTTAGAAAAAAATGCCATAATATGACCTTGATTCCTTCAAAATATGCACTTTTTTCCAATCCTTTTTCTAATGATGCGAATCTAGGTCACCAAAATAACTAGTGATAATATTAAAATCAAATTAAATCAAAAGGGAAACTTTAAATAAAAACCAAAGAGAGAGAGAGAGAGAGAGAGAGCGCTTCTCTTATCTCTCTCTTTCACTCTCAAAAGGAAAAGAGGAATGTTTATCATTTCATAACTGAAAAGTTTTAGAAAACCATCTGATTGTAACATGGAGAGTTTTAAAAAATGGAAGGGGTAACTGGAGGGTGTTTGTAAAGTATCACAACTTTGTATTAATTACTCGGACATTTTATTTTTAAAGTGTTTTTTGATTATCACGAGAGGGTGAGCGAGAGAGAGTTTTCGTGATGTCACGCGGTGCTTTAACATGAAATTAAATTTATTTTAAACAAATTCAATTCTAAAATATTTTTTTTTTTTTAAATAAAAAGTTTGTTTATCTATGTGAGCTACATGTTTGATGCTCAAACAAAAATGCGTTCCATCATTAGCTGAACCCTCTGAGTTTACTCAAAATAATATTTTAGAAAGAATGTTGAAAAACCAAAACAAAAATTTTGCATGCTTTGTTTAAAAGCTTATTTTAGAGCCTCACGAGGGTGCCTAACTTAAATACTTAAAAATCTGGTGTGACTGGCGCACAGCACACAACTTTCTCTTACCTTCGGTAATCGAAAGTTGTGTACTGTGCTTGTCACACCAGATTTTTTGTGTCTACATATATTTAGTTCCCGACAGTACGGAACATATGAATTCAGATGTAAAATTTATAAGTATGGGAAAATATTTATATTTTGTTACCATGGCAACCATTTCTCCTATCTTCCCTATGAAATACAAGAGTAAAGTGGTCTTCAGAAGATTTCAATCGCAAAATGAGAATATACATTTTAAAGAGCATCTAAAAAATAATTGATTTTTGAATTTTAAAAAAAAATCGTTGAAGCAAATTTTGAGAAAATCGAAAAAAACTGAAAAAGTACATCAGTAAAGTACTAGCAATCTTTGGCCGATTTTGATTAAAAGCTTATTTTTCCGGTCCCGGGGAGTGTTTAAGTTAAATATAGAATTTCAACCTCCTAGCTCAATTCCTTCATGCTTAAAATTGAACACAGACACACACACCCACCCACCCACCCACAGACAGACCATGTCGCGAAAACCACTTTTTTGGATTCAGGGGACCTCAAAACGTGAAGATCCATCAAAATCTCGACATCGAATTTTTGACATGAATCCAATACTTTCTCTCTATATATATATTACATATATACATAGGTAAGAGAAAGTAAAAATTAATAGAAACATCAAGTACTTGGGTATTTAGATACGTGTCCAGATATTCTAGGACGTTGTAAAAAAGAAAATAAATTGTTTCTCTTTATTCACGATTTTTTATTACCGGAGACAACTGCTCTTCAGTTTCGGCATACAACGCCATCCTCAGGTTTACAAAATTCAAAATTTGTATATTAGAGACTCAATCAGATTTTATAATTTAGCCCATAAAGACAATAATCTTTAAAATTAAATGAAAACAGATTTTCTTTTATAAATGTTTCGTATGTAGCAAGAATCTATAAGATTTGACAGAGTTGGGTTTTTTACATGATTTGTCAGTTTTTTACACAAAACAGTTTTTTGATGGGAAAAAACTATGGCGAATGTACACTGTTAAAAATTTTCGAGCCAGATTCATACACATGTATAGGAAGTCTGTTACACAAACTGTTTATGAATATTCATTTTGGGTATATGAGAAAGATCATATACCAAAAATGAATTTTCACAAACCCAGATATGAAATTTTTCATATTCGGGTATATGAAAAAATTCATTTTCGGGTGTATGAATAAATTCATTTTTGGTATATGAAATTTAAATTACGGGTTTATGAATAAATTCATTTTTGGTATATGAAATTTAAATTACGGGTTTATGAGAAATAATATACTTTTTTGTGAAAAATGAAAGTAGGAGAACTTTTAATTATAGACCACATATTTGTATTAAATATTTATTAAAAATATATAAATACTGTACAAATATATATATTTTTAATAAATATTTAATACAAATATGTGGTCTATAATTAAAAATTCTCCTAATAATAATATTTCAAACCACAAAAGCTTTAATAAACAAAAATTAAAGTCCTTACGAGTTTATACTTTTGAGGGAAAGTGAGTGGTCTAGGTGAAATAATAGTTTTTTTTATTTATTTTATTTTTTATTTATTAAAAAAAATTATATTATATTAAAATATACAATTTTACTAAATAATAAAACAAATTAAAGTATTAAAATAATAAATTTGTATCAAAAAATAAATTTTTATACATTTCCAAGTAAATTAAACACAAATACAAATCATTTTAATAATTTAATACAAAGAAAATGTCGATTTTCATCTTCTTTGAGAAGTAATAAAGAGTTACATTTCCATTGCAGTATGATTGGAGTTTATTCCCTGGTTGGAGACTAACCTCACCTGAAAAATGACAAACAATAATTGATTTGAAATTGAGAAAAAAAAATTTCAATGAAAAAATTAAAATTCAATACTTACGATTTTGTTAGTAAAATGTTCCTATTTCAATATATTGATTAAATATTTATATTTCATTTTAAATAATAATACACGTTCAATTATCTATGCGTTAAATCAGCTACTTCAAAAACAGAATTTGGTGCCAACCTGGTGCCAACCTAACCAATTTCTTGTATATTTTAAAATTAATTATTTTGGTGAAATTGTTAATTTTAATTTTAATTTCTATAGCTATTTAGTTGAATTACTTTATAAAAATTATTTAATTAGTATGACTTCATAAATATTTAAATAGTTTAGAGCGCGAATTTCAAACCAGAATTTAATCAATATAGATTTTGGAAATGAATTTTAAAAGAATAATTTCAAGTTTCCTTAAAATAATTATAAAATAATATTAATACAAATTCCTTGAGGTAGTCGAGTTATTTGAGAACGTTTAGACCAGTGATTCTCAACTTGTCGCGGTACACTTTTAACGATTTCAAAATTTGGCGGCACACAAAGAAAAAGATAAGTTTAAAAGTTGGTAATTTGTTCATAAACTTTTATATTAATTTTAATTCACATTCTGGGTGTATTAAAATTAAACTACGAAAGTTTGTGAAAAAAGAAGGAAAATTCATATTTTTTTTAAAGCGATACTTATTCATATACTTGTATATTAATTTTAACTCATATCCTAGGTCTATTAAAATTAAACCACCAAAGTTTATGAGATATGAATGAAAATTCATATTTTTTTTACAGTGTAAAAAAAAAAAAAAAAAAACGGATACGCATGCGCAAACCAGATTTGACGTATAATGAAACTGTCAAAAAAAAATTGTTGATTCAGTACATTTCATACTGATTAATTTTAGTTTTAATAATTATTTTTTGTATAAATTTATATTCAAAAATAAGATAAGATGCTTTCAAAATGTTTTAATCCAAATTTTTCTTTTTTTTTCCTTCGCTTTATTAATCATATAAAAATGCTAAAATAAAAATTAAGATTAAATTATACGTAGTATATAGTTTATTCTTCTTTTTCAATATTTTTGAAGTTTTTCCCGTGGCATTTTTTTCGCGTAAAAAGCTAAGTAAAATATTTGGAGGAAAACCTTGGCAACTCTGCTCATAGATTATTGCTACTTAAGAAATAAAAGAAAATCTTTTTAAATTATAAAATCTGACAGTATCTTCTAATATAATAATTTTGAAAATTGTAGACCTGAGGATGGCGTTATATGCTGAAACTGAAGAAATGTTGTCAGGTAATAAATAAAAAAAAATTCGCTATTTATTTTTTACAACGTCCTACAACATCTGGAGACGTATAGGCCTACTAAATATCTAAGTAACTTCATGTTTTTATTAATTACTATAACTTGAGTTGTTTCGAAAATTAAATACAAAATTTCAAACTCGTAGCTCATTTCCTTCTTGCTTTATTTTGAACACACATTTGGCCGGACACACTTTTTTGGACTCAGGGGTCCTCGAAACGAGTATTTCCATCAAAATCCCGATATCGGATTTTTGACATGAATCCAATACTTTTTATATATTAACATTTATAGATAAGAGAAAGTAAAAACTAAAATTTTAATTAGGTAATCTGACTTAAAAGCACTTAAGTCTGAAATTCCATAGCGTCTTGAAATCTAGTTTTTTTTTATTTTTTGATTTCCAAATCATCTCCCTTCGAGTGCCATCTACTGAATATTCAATCACAATTGGGTTCCCAGGAGTGGAGAGACTAGAAAATTCACATGAATAAATATTTAACCGCCTACAATTTAGATTGGGTAACTACGAGACTGTACCTTCCTATCTACCGTCTAAGTGGCGATCGTCATTTATTCATTTTGGACAATAATTACCCAAACACGAGTGCTCTTCTGCTAAATGCACTTTTCTTTTCATATAGAATTCTTCTAAGAGATCAGAGATTGAGGCAACAAACAAATCCATCTTTCAAAATTACTTTAAAATTGCATATGGTTAAAACTTTTCTTTCATTTCATGTCTTAACTTAAATAAAATTTAATTTTAATGCTTAACTTGATTAGGGGAGGATATTTTTGTTTTGAAAATGTGACAGACAGGAAGGCAAGTCAGAGTTGAGAATCAACGCAAAATAAATATTTAGAAGGTTCTCTTTCCTCCTGATGATGAGGACGTTTGATGGACAGCGATCAAAACAGACACCTGATTTTAATGAATAACTTATAGAAACTATATATTTCAAATTCTAAAGCTTTCGGTTTAGATAAATAAATAAATAAAAATCCAAACGATCAATTGCTAAAATAGACCTTTAAAAAAATATTCAAAATACACGCCGCTCGCGTTAATTCGAATTTTTACTTTATTTTACCTCTCTATATGTTAATATATAGAGAGAGAAAGTATTGGATTCATGTCAAAGATTCGATGTCGAGATTTTGGTGGATATACACGTTTTGGGGTCCCCTGAATCCAAAAAATAAAATAAAAAAAAAGATTTTAAAAAAAATGCTTTTATTTAAATTGAACTAAAAAGAGAGAAATAAGAAAGAAATAATTTAATTGTTCTTGTTAAAATTTTTTAATATTTGACTTAAAATAAAAGCGTGGGGCGCTTCGAAGTGATTCCGAGGCTCGCGCCCCACGCTTTTATTTTAAGTCATAAATATTAAAAAATTTTAACAAGAACAATTAAATTATTTCTTTCTATTTCTCTCTTTTTAGTTCAATTTAAATAAAAGCATTTTTTTAAAAATCTTTTTTTTATTTTATTTTTATTTTAAGCTTTTTAGTCTTTTAGTCTTATCAAAAATCATCAATATGATAAAGTACCACATTAGTTTGGCCTGTATTGATTTGGTTCAATTGAAAAATTATTCATTATCATAAAAAAATGACTCGTAAATATCAAAATTCAAAACTATAGTTAATAGGGCCTTATTTGCGAAGGGTTTCAAATAAAGTACCACATTAGTTTGGTCTATTTTGATCAAAACCACCATATAGTGGCGTCATCAAAAATGACTCCTAAGTATTACATTTCACACCTCTAGCCCATCGGGAAGTCTTTTGAAATTACATTAATTTGCGAAGGGTTTCAAATAAAGTACCACATTAGTTTGGTCTATTTTGATCAAAACCACCATATAGTGGCGTCATTAAAAATGACTCTTAAGTATTACATTTCACACCTCTAGCCCATCGGGAAGTCTTTTGAAATTACATTAATTCGCGAAGGGTTTCAAATAAAGTACCACATTAGTTTGGTCTATTTTGATCAAAACCACCATATAGTGGCGTCATTAAAAATGACTCTTAAGTATTACATTTCACACCTCTAGCCCATCGGGAAGTCTTTTGAAATTACATTAATTCGCGAAGGGTTTCAAATAAAGTACCACATTAGTTTGGTCCATTTTGGTAAAACCAAACTCACAATTTGCGTCATCAAAAATGACTCTTAAATATCAAATTTCACACCTCTAGCTCATCGGGAAGTGTCATTAACAAAGCCATAAAGTTGGTGACCTTGAAAGAGTAAGTTAAATAAAAGCATTTAAAAAGTGGTTTTCGCGACATGGTCTGCCTGTCTGTGTGTCTGTGAACAAAATATCTCAAGAACGAAAAGAGCTAGGAGGTTGAAGTTTTATATTTAAGTTAGGCACCCTCATGGGACGTGACACGAAGCTTTTGAACAAAATCGGCCAAAAAGTACTAGTACTTTACTGATACACTTTTTCAGTTTTTTTTTTTCGATTTTCTCAAATTCTGCTCCAACGATTTTTATTAAAATTCATAAATATATTATTTTTTAGATGCTCTTTAAAATGTATATTCTCATTTTGCGATTGAAATCTTCTGAAGACCACTTTACTCTTGTACTCCATAGAAAAGATAGGAGAAATGGTTGCCATGGTAACAAAATATAAATATTTTCCCATACTTATAAATTTTACATCTGAATTCAAATGTTCTGTACTGTCGGAAACTAAATATATGTCGACACGAAAAATCTGGTGTGACAAGCACAGAACACAACTTTCGATTACCGAAGGTAAGAGAAAGTTATGTGCTGTGCGACCAGTCACACCAGATTTTTTAGTATATTATCTTTTCATATACCCTAATGTAAAATTCATAAACAGTTTGTGTAACAGACTTCATATACAAGTTTATGAATATCCCTTGAAAATTTTTAACAGTGTAGAATTTCTCTAGTTTCAAATCGCTACTTGCGCGAAAAAAATCAATAGGCAGTTATTCAAGATACAGACTCGAACAGGCAAAAGGTCAAAATATAAATTATAAGGGTGATCAAATGAAAACGAAACACCTTGAGGTTGTGGTCATTAAATTAAGACTGTTCGCATGGGGGTCAGATCACAAGCACAGAAATTCTACCAACACAGCCTGAGGGGATTACGCTAAAAAACGGATGATAGGCCTACCATTTTCTGAGCACTATTCCTTTTTCATTTAGCCCGTCTTTATCATTATATAATTTATTCTTATTAACGTAAAATTCTCTCATTTGCCTAGGTTTAAAGATAGGTATTTAGGAAAGGTGTAAACAGGCCACTAGGTATAGGTATTTAAGCAAATTTTTAATAAATTCTCTTTTATAATTCTATTATTAAAAATTGCACAGATAATATAATTCAAACGTTTTGAGAAACCTGAGGCTAATCAGCTAAGCTGATGATCTGAAGTTGCAAATAATCTCGGATTTAACCCTTTTTGTATTTAAATGAATTATATTTATAAGGAATTATTTGGACAGAAAGTTATAATTTTTTTAATCACATTAAAAAATTAAGGAAATTAATTTTTTTGTTATCAAGCAAATACAAAAACAATCTGTCCCAATAATCTTTAATTTTTTTTAAATTTAAAAAAGAATTTATTGTTATTATTAATCTCATATTAATTAAGAAATTTTTAAAATAAGCTTAGATGATTTATTTAAAATCAACTGTCAAATTAGTTCAGCATTCTTGCAATAGATGGCAGGCTAGTCTAACAGACGATCCTCTAATAGTCCTATATTTATATATTTTTATGCTTTTATAAAAGATACATAATATATAATAACATTTATAAAGTATTTGTTGTTAAAAGATCAATGAAACTCAACCAAATGCATTAAATATTATTAGCTACCATTCTGACATCTCTTGGCAACTTTTTGAATTACTTGATTTTTTGGGCATGCTTTTTATGACACGCAACGCCATCTTATCGAGAAAAACATGCGTAAACACTTCGCTCCCGTAGCCCCTCAACTAAAGTGTTAAAGAGACTTTGATTATGAAAACGGCCCAATATTTATTTTTGTCTTGGCTAATTTGCATAAGCGGAATTAATAAAAGTCAAATATCCTATCGTAACTTGAGAAAATGTGAGGTTACACCTCTGGCTGTTACACCACGTTGTATTATATCCTATGGTTGCTTTTTGTGCTAACCAACGGACTTGTGAGTGGCTCTAAGCAGAAGAATTGCATTTTGCATCAATTGTTTTCTTCATTAGAAGTCCCCTGGCTACAGGGGTCCAATTCTTGGCATCTGCTGCCACTTTTTAGCACCATCAACTGAAGAGAGTCAGTCAGTCTCTCTCTCAGTCAGACCGCCAGCTATTTTGTTATGTTTGGAGGGCGGGGGTTATTTGATTTTGCTTGTCTGTTTGCGATAGAGGCTTAAAGGCGTAGTACTTACCGTGGGCATCAGCTGGTCAGTGCTCCTGACACGAGTCACTCTGTTCTTATAAAGATATCGCTTGACGAAGGCCTCCACTTGTTTGTTCCATTTCATAAATGAAACGTAGGCGAGATAAAAAGAAAACAACACGAGCGCTTCATACCTGTAACAAAAAAGAAAACAAAATGTTAAAGAGAAAATCAATCCCCTCTCTTATCTATTCATTCTCTCATATTATTATTATTATACTTAAAACTAATTTTCTATGTTTATATCCAAATTTATAGGTTTTCTATCGCTTCGAATAAAAGAATGTCGATCTGCATGTTAGCCTGTCGTTCCTCATTGATAACTGCTCATTTGATTTGTTCTCTCCAACACTATTATATATAATAGTAGAGTTTAAGGGGATCATAAAACATCGAAGAGAGAAAGTATTGAGATCAAATAAAAAGATCGATCTCAAGATTTTGGGGATCCGTCAAAATAGTCAAAATAGTCCTTATCTTGTACATTTCATAAATGAAACGTAAGAGAGGCAAAAAGGAAACTCTCTCATCTTCGGAGACCGAAAAATTTTTATTTTTATATCATTACTTTTCAGTTCAAAAAGAAAGCCCAGAAATTTGAAAATTAATCTTAATGTATGGTAAATTAAATAGCTTTTTAATTTTTATTGATTTAGAGACACTTCTTCCTGGCTGCCACCTCCTGTCATTGTTGAAAATGAAAAAAATCTGGTGTGATAGTCGCACAGCACACAACTTTCTTTTACCATCGGTAATCGAAAGTTGTGTTCTGTGCTTGTCGCACCAGATTTTTTGTCGTCATGTTTCTTACAGTACGGTACATTCGATTTTCAAGATGTAATTTTTTTTTTTCAATAAAAACATTCACACTTTTTTCTCATTCACACTCCCACACCCATTCACACAGTCTTTTCGGCAACTTATGCCATTTAAGACAGTAAACGTTATTATTTATAATATCTTTTGGGGGTGTAGGCATTTCTATTTAAGCCATTTGGTATCCAAATGATATCCTAAGCATCGGAATGCCTGGGGTCCGAACCCGCGACGTTTAGTATAGAAGGTATGCACGCTACCAACTAGACCAAGACCGTAGGCAGATGTAAAATTTATAAGTATGTGAAAATATTTATATTTTGTTACCATGGCAACCATTTCTTCCTATCAAGTTCAAGAGTAAAGTGGTCTTCAGAAGATTTCAATGACAAAATGAGAATATACATTTTAAAGAGCATCTAAAAAATAATTGATTTTTGAATTTTAATCAAAATCGTTGTTGCGAATTTTGAGAAAATCGAAAAAGTACATCAGTAAAGTACTAGTACTTTTCGTCCGATTTTGTTCAAAAGCTTCGTGTCATGTCCCAGGGGGTGCCTAACTTAAATATAAAATATCAACCTCCTAGCTCTTTTCGTTCTTGAGATATTTTGTTCACAGACACACACACAGACAGGTAGACCATGTCGCGAAAACCACTTTTTTGGATTCAGGGAACCTCCAAACATATATCCCCGTCAAAATCTCGACATCGAATTTTTCACTGAATCCAATACTGGTACTTTCTCTCTATATATTACATATATAGGTAAGAGAAAGTAAAAAAGTCGTTTTTTAATTTATTTCTATCTCTACAACATCAATTTTCTCAATATCTTCCCTATTGATTATCGGTTAAAAAAATAAAAAAAAAAAAAATGTAAGTTTTAGATTGTTTTCGCCCCGTACACCTTGTTACGCGAGCTGGATTTGTCGATTTTTCACCACACACGCGTACGAGTCTGGCTCGCCTACAAACGAGCCAAATCCGCAAGTATGTGGGCTCCCACGAGCCGAGTCGAGCCAAAATCAGCCATTAAATACCCTATCTGAGGAACGAGCCCGATCCATGGGAACCCACATACTTGCGGATTTGGCTCGTTTGAAACGAGCAAAAGTACGGCGTGAATGGCGCGCTTAGCAGACCATGCCTGGGATAATTTTTCACTTCTCTTGTTCAGAAAATTCAAGCCATTTTTTGTGTAGATCCGGGGAGCAAATATTTTTTTCCATTCCCTTCTTAAATTCTCTTCTTTTATGTCTTGTCAGAATAGATAATTTCATTTAATGAAAAAAATCTTTTGATATGAATGGAATCTAACTCCTCGATTTCAAGTCACGTCTCTCAGCAGTGTATGTGTGTGTGTCTATCTATTAAAATTATTCTAGAATTGTTATATTATTACTTAATAAAAATTCTTGACAGAAATCATGAAGCTATGCAATACAAAATGCTTTGCGAAAATAAACTGATTGCTGTTGCTGTTTTTACTTTCTCTTACCTCTATATATATGTTAATATATATATAGAGAGAAAAAGTATTGGATTCATGTCTAAAATTCGGTGTCGAGATTTTGATGGCCCCCTGATTCCAAAAAAGTGGTTTTCGAGACATGGTCTGTCTGTGTGTGGGTGTGTGTCTGTGTGTCTGCCTGTGTGTGTCTGTGTGTCTGTGTTCACTTTTAAGCATGAAGGAATTGAGCTATGAGGCTGAAATTTTATATACAAGTTAAACACCCCCCGGGAGCGTGAAAATAAGCTTTTAATCAAAATCGGACGAAAAGTACTAGTACTTTACTGATGTACTTTTTCAGTTTTTTTCGATTTTCTCTAAATTCGCTCCAACGATTTTGATTATAATTCAAAAATCAATTATTTTAGATGCTCTTTAAAATGTATATTCTAATTTTGTCATTGAAATCTTCTGAAGACCACTTTACTTTTGTACTTCATAGGAAGAAATGGTTGCCATGGTAACAAAATATAAATATTTTCACATATAAATTTTACATCTTGAAAATCGAATGTAAGCCCCCGGGTCTGGCGTAGAAGGTAGCGTGCCTACCTCCTATACCAAATGTCGCGGGTTCGGACCCAGGCAGTCCAATGATTTTATTTAAGCCATTTGGATACCAAATCCCAAATTGATTTATTAATTACAACGGTTATCGTCAAAGTCTTAAATGGCCTGAGTTGCCGAAAAGACTGTGTAGATGTGTGTGTGAGTGTGAGTGTGAATGAGAAAAAAGTATGAATGTTTAAAAAAAAAAAATCGAATGTACCGTACTGTCGGAAACTAAATACATGTCGACACAAAAATCTGGTGTGACAAGCACAGTACACAACTTTCGATTACCGATGATAAGAGAAAGTTGTGTGCTGTGCGCCAGTCACACCAGATTTTTTGACATGAATTCAATACTTTCTCTCTCTATATCTTTATTTATATAGATGTAAGAGAAAGTAAAAATGTGCAAATATACGTATTTTGGGAGTTTCCTGTCTAGTTACGAATATAGAAAGGTGAAATGCTCGATTACTCATCAAGTAGAATCTAAATCAAATATTTTTTTTTTTTTTTTATTAAATAATGGAACATCAAGTTTCACGAAGAGGAGGGGGATGGCTTCCATGCGAAGAAATTCAAAAGAATGATCCAAAGGGGATGGGAGAAACAATTTATGATTCCATACTTGATACTCGATATAATTTTTTTTTTTTTTTTTTTTTTTTTTCATTCGATTTCAAGAAGAGATCGGTTGCATCTGTCACCCATCACTCGTCTCGCTCTCTTTTGACATATTGACAAACTGAATTAAAGGAAGGAAGGAAGGGGAATCTGATCAATGCGATAAATAAAGAGATTATTTCAAGTACTCTAGTACATTTTGTTTGCAGTACAATTAGAAAAGACCAATTTGCTCAATGAGAGAATGCCATTTCACAACAAGATATTTTGCGTTCATTAAAAATAAAAAGGGGTAAATAAATCAATGACAAAACAAAACGAAAGAGTATTTAATGCACATCTTTCAATTAAATGGATAAAATAAATCCGCATCGATTTATAAAAGTTTTGATCATGTATACACAGGTGAAACTGGTTGAAAGATTTTGGTATCCAAATGGCTTAAATAAAATCTATAAAAAAAAAGAAAAAAAAACCTTATCAAGCTATTTTTCTTTCTAAAATCAGCCCTTCATCTGCATTTAATTAGAGACAAGTAATCTCAGCAAGTGTAAGATTTTAAATAATTTTTCTTGTCAACAATTAAATAAAATCATCGGACTGCCTGGGATCCGAACCCTCGACCCTTGGAATACAAGGCAGGCGCGCTAGCAACTTCGCCAAGCCCGAGGGTTTGTACCATCTTAAAAAATCAAATTCAAAAAACTTATTGTAACATCATGCTTTTTATGTAAAAGGTTGCTTTGATGATTGTGTCAAAGTTCAAGATAATGATTGTAGATGGCGCTGATGTTTGTGTCTAACCTCATGGGAAGGGCTGTAGATGGCTCTGACGTCTTTGCATATAAAAGGCAGGTAACGGACACTTGGGGGGCCGGCTTCATCAGTTAGTTAATTATTTTATAATTTTAATTATTTATATTAATTTTATTTTTTTATTAATTATCCCCATATATCTAGCTGAAATTACTCGAAAGCTAGGTTATCTGATTGGTAGCAAAATGGCGACGAGATCTGATGCCCTAGCCTATAACATATTGTAAAATATATCACATTTCATCATTTTATTGTAAAAAGAAGTAGAATCTAAGGAAAAAAATAAAATAAAAAAAAAGATTTTTAAAAAAATGCTTTTATTTAAATTGAACTAAAAAGAGAGAAATAAGAAAGAAATAATTTAATTGTTCTTGTTAAAATTTTTTAATATTTGACTTAAAATAAAAGCGTGGGGCGCTTCGAAGTGATTCCGAGGCTCGCGCCCCACGCTTTTATTTTAAGTCATAAATATTAAAAAATTTTAACAAAACAATTAAATTATTTCTTTCTTATTTCTCTCTTTTTAGTTCAATTTAAATAAAAGCATTTTTTTAAAAATCTTTTTTTTTATTTTATTTTTATTTTAAGCTTTTTAGTCTTTTAGTCTTATCAAAAATCATCAATATGATAAAGTACCACATTAGTTTGGCCTGTATTGATTTGGTTCAATTGAAAAATTATTCATTATCATAAAAAAATGACTCGTAAATATCAAAATTCAAAACTATAGTTAATAGGGCCTTATTTGCGTGAGGCTTCAAATAAAGTACCACATTAGTTTGGTCTATTTTGATCAAAACCACCATATAGTGGCGTCATCAAAAATGACTCTTAAGTATTACATTTCACACCTCTAGCCCATCGGGAAGTCTTTTGAAATTACATTAATTCGCGAAGGGTTTCAAATAAAGTACCACATTAGTTTGGTCTATTTTGATCAAAACCACCATATAGTGGCGTCATCAAAAATGACTCTTAAGTATTACATTTCACACCTCTAGCCCATCGGGAAGTCTTTTGAAATTACATTAATTCGCGAAGGGTTTCAAATAAAGTACCACATTAATTTGGTCTATTTTGATCAAAACCACCATATAGTGGCGTCATCAAAAATGACTCTTAAGTATTACATTTCACACCTCTAGCCCATCGGGAAGTCTTTTGAAATTACATTAATTCGCGAAGGGTTTCAAATAAAGTACCACATTAATTTGGTCTATTTTGATCAAAACCACCATATAGTGGCGTCATCAAAAATGACTCTTAAGTATTACATTTCATACCTCTAGCCCATCGGGAAGTCTTGAAATTACATTAATTCGCGAAGGGTTTCAAATAAAGTACCACATTAGTTTGGTCCATTTTGGTAAAACCAAACTCACAATTTGCGTCATCAAAAATGACTCTTAAATATCAAATTTCACACCTCTAGCTCATCGGGAAGTGTCCTTAACAAAGCCATAAAGTTGGTGACCTTGAAAGAGTAAGTTAAATAAAAGCATTTAATAACAAATATATCTACTTCTTTTAACAATAATGATATAATGATGTATATTTTACTATAAGAATAAAACTGAAATGGGTTTCTGCACTACAAAAAAGCCATTTAGCCCAAGGTCAACAAACTGACCCTAACTGATGCAACCGGCCCTAAGAGGTTATTTCACTTGAGTCGGAGCAAGTACACAGTACTTTAAAACGACTGCAGAATAAGCAGTCGAAACAGTATTTATATTTTTAAATAAATAATTAATATAAATGTGGTTTATAATTAAAAACTTCCATAATAATAAGTTTTGAATCATTTACTATTTATAAAAAAAAAAACTTAGTCTTAATAAAAGTAGAAGAAAATAAAATGAATATTTACCAATAAATTTCGGAATCGCTGAAGAAATAAATAAGTGTGAGCAGACTGATACAATAGAAAGTGCAATCGCGAAAGAGCGGCCACCAAGTGAGAGTGAGAACAGTTCTGCTGAAGATAGCACACATCCCAATCACAAAGAGGATGTTGAATACCGCCGAACCGACGATCGTACCGATACCAACATCGTCAAAGGAGACGAATACGCCGATCACCGATGTGAACAGCTCCGGGGCAGATCCACCTAAACAAAAAATAAATCAAAATTAATGGCTTTTATCAAAAAAACAAAAAGAAATTTTACTCAATAAAATAAAAGATGGCAAGTGGTGGGGGTGGAGGTTCGATTCCATAAAGGTGAGAAGCGAGCAATAAGAAAAAAATTTAAAATATTTTTTAAAATCTTTGTTTAAGAGCAGGCACGTAGCCAGGAGTACAATTGTGTACGCTTCTTCTAATTCAAAAACAAGAAGCCGCGCCGCCCGCCATCGGCGGGCTTCGCGCCTAGCCTGGGGGCTTCGCCCCCTGGACCCCCCTCAGCTGGCTCGGGGCCGCCTGCGGCAGACCCTCGCCTTTTTTTCTTAATTATGAAAATAATTTTTTTTTTTTAAACACACACTTTTTTCTCATTCACACACACATACACACAGTCTTTTCGGCAACTTAGGCCATTTAAGACTTTTACGATATCCGTTATAGAGATTAATATACATATTAGGGGTCCAGGCATTCTTATTTAAGCCATTTGGTATCCAATTGTCTTAAATAAAATCATCGGACTGCCTGGGGTCCGAACCCGCGACGTTTGGTATACGAGGTTAGCACGCTAACCTCTACGCCAAGTCCCGAGGGCTAAAAGAAAATTATTATTATTATTCCATCTGCTTGAAGATTTGTTTACATTCATGGAATACACAACTGCAAAGAATACATACATATTTCTCTATACATTTGTAGTTGAAATTGTAACTTTAAGAATTAATAACTCAAAAAGTTATAGGAATATCGAGATGAAAATAATTACCCTATAATCCCGAGAAGGTCTCCTCTATGCATATAAAATTTGTGTTTCAAATGTATCAGGGGCGTATATAAGGGGGGGGGGGGCCGAGGGGGCCCGGCCCCCCCCCCCCGAAATTTCCCAAACACATATACATATATAGGGATATCCAGACATCAGCGCAACAAATTTTTCTGCAGGGTGGAAAACTTTGATTCCGCAAAAGAAAAAATGTTCCGCAAAAAATTTCGTGTAAAAAAAAATTTAGTTTCTTAAAAAAAAAATTTTCTCAAAAAAATTTTTGAGTTCGGCCCCCCCCCCGAAAAAATTTCTATGTACGCCCCTGAAATGTATTATTATCATACCATGGTCAGAGAGTGAATGACGATGTCCATGGTATGATAATAATAAAATTTGAGGCTTTATCATGATTAAGCTACGTACAATTGTGTATGCCCAATTTAACTTGGCGAGGATTATATATATTTTCAGACAGTAACCTGGCCCGGAAGATGGTCCCATATGTGACCGAAACGTCGGCCCTGGTTTATTAATAAATTGAAATATAATTAGCTGCTTGCTCATACTTTCTATTTATTTGATTAATTTTTTTTACAAATAGCCATACAATTTGTTTTATCAACTCTTAAACCCCCTTGGAGTCGGGGTCTAAATGGCCTTCAATGCCGAAAAAGACCTTAAATGAAAAAAAAAAAAATCTGTTGTGATGGTGGTACAGCACACAATTTTCTGTTATTCGGTAATTGAAAGTTGCGTTCTGTGCGGTATGGCAAGAAGAAAGAACAAGAGCCACCAAGAACATTATCAACAAGGAATGCCAAGCAGTTTCCAAATTCTGGATGGGTGGCCCGGAGGAAGAATGCTGTTGAATGCCATTGATAAATGGATTTTTTTCTGCATTATTGTAATATCTAAATGGCCACAGAAAAATAAAAAAATTTAAATTATACTTTAAACGCCTACCAGTAAAAAATTATTCTACAGTAGCTGCGTGAAGCCCTCAACTCATCAAAATTCCTTAAGAAAAAAGTAAGATTGTTATTTGATAATTTAAAAATAGTTTTTTTTTTATTATCATGATAGAGATCACTATTTTGGTTAAATATCAAAATTTTTCATTCCCACCTTAATTTATAGTAGGGTTGTATTTTTTTGTTTTAATTAAAATTTGCATATAAAGAGAGGGGACCCTTGACCTATAAGGAAGGACAAATAAAAGGACAGTCGAACCCTAGGTATTGCGAAAAATTTACTCAAGATATTAGCAATTTTGTAACTTCGTTCTCTAGTTATCTTGTAAGTAGAGAAATTAGAAATAAATTCGAATTTTTACTTTAATCATTAAGTGAATGATTTATTAAGAAATAAAATACTTGCTTTGATTGAAATTGAAAATGATAATTCCTTCCCACGTCACATGAACAAGAATATATATAGATATACTTTTGTATAACCTTTTACTCTTGTTGTTACAGGTTCAAAACGGCTGCAATCCTGGCTAGCATGTGTCCTATAGTTTAGTAAAGCAAGAGAAACGAAACGCATCCTTTCACACCTCCGTCTTCAAGCTAGCTAGACTCCAAGGCTCTTTAATTCGGTAAGTAATTCTTGAAATTTTAAATTCAGAGTTTATTATTATTATTAGTAAATGGTTTCGGTATTGCAAAAGGAATTTTGACTTTTTGAAATGTATCAACTTTCGCAACATCTGTGTGTCTGTGAACAAAATATCTCAAAAACGAAAACGAAAGAGCTAGGAGGTTGAAATTTTATATTTACGTTAGATACCCTCCTGGAACGTGACACGAGGCTTTAACAAAATCAGCCAAAAACTACTAGTACTTTACTGATATACTTTTTCAGTTTTTTTTTTCGATTTTCTCAAAATTCGTCTTTTTGATTAAAATTCAAAAATCAATTTTTTTTAGATGCTCTTTAAAATGTATATTCTCATTTTGTAATTGAAATCTTCTGAAGACTACTTTACTCTTGTTCTTCATAGGAAAGATAGGAGAAATGGTTGCTATGGTAACAAAATATAAATATTTTCCCATACTTATCAATTTTACATCTTGAATTCAAATGTACCCTACTGTCGGAAACTAAATATATCTCAACACAAAAAATCTGGTGCGGCCAGGCACACCAGATTTTTAATATTATGAGATCAATAACAGGAGGTGACACCAGGAAAGTGTAGTGTGTCTTGTGCAATGAAGCTCTCAAGCAGGGCCGGCGCTACCGGGGTGCAACCCGTGCGGCTGCACAGGGCGGCAGAAAAGGAGGGGGAGGGGCGCCAAGGTGGGCCGGTTTTCTAATTCCAAATAAGGCTTTTGTGATGAGGAAATGTTTTGGAATCAGTATCTTGGTATTTCTACATGTATACAGTAACTTAACCTACTGTAACATTTAAAATCTACAATAGTGTACAAGAATTGTTGACAAAGACTGTGTCGAATGTGTTAAAATAATTTTTATTTGTAAATAACACCAGTAAACTAATAACTGCTATGTTTGATGTTTCTAATTGTTATTTTATCACTAACTTTGTTACTTCCTAGGTACTATTATGCTGATTTCCGCGCCGGGAGGAGCAAGGCATGGGAGGGGGGGGGGCGCCAAGCAAATGTTTTGCACGGGGCGGCAAAGTGAGTTGCGCCGGTACTGCTCTCAAGTCACAACGTTTCAGTCTAATTTGACCATCCTCATTCGTCATATGTGTTTCATCATCTGAAAATGAATTTTCAAAAATACAAACATTACAAAATAACCTTACTTCTTCGCCTTTTTGCCCTGAGTTAGCAAAATTTGTATTTTTTTTTTTTTTAATTTTATAAGTTTTCATCTTTATATGATGAAATACGTAATATATTCACATATAACAGCCTTCGGGCCTTGGTCTAGTGGTTAGCGTGCTGGCCATTTGTACCAATCCCGTCCCAGATGACAACATTTAAATAAATTTTATTGGCCATCAATCAATTTAAATAAATAGGGACAGGGTCTAGATGGCCAAATTTAAAAAATAAAAAAAACAACTCTCTGACATCTGATGCTCCAATAAAACTAAACTGAAAAGTTATTAATTGTAATAATTGGTGAAGACTCCGTGGCTGCCACTTCCTTTAATTGATCTCCTCGCTAATCAAGCCATTTCCACATAGAGAAATGAATTTCCATCCGTTGGTAAGAAATTCTATTGAATGGGTCCTTACGGTATATTAATAATATCCCAACTTCCTAAATACTTTTGGTACATTTTTGTAAAAGGGGAGAGAGGCCCATAGGAGAGAGGGAGGTTTCAACCCCCCTCCCCAAACCTCCCCCCCTATGAATAATCCCAGGTAGAAAACGCAAAGTGTCCTTTAACTTTGTTCAAGTAGAGTACCCGTAATTAAAGCCCGATTTAACCCCAAAACTAATCACAAACAAAGGAGATTAGAATGATTCAGAATATCAAGTTTCATTAAAATTGGAAGCAAAAAGAGGGAAAAACACATTAATATTTTTTTTTTTTTTATTAAGAGCAGTCATCTCCCAGGGCGCGAAACGAGAAATTTATTTGATTAATTAAAGTTGCTTTTCTTAATGGAATAAAAATAAATAAATGCAAGCATCGATTTTCTAAAAATGAATGAAATTAAGAGATAAATCGGTCCTTTGCATTTGCATGGAAATCCTGATAAGTGGCTTCACTCCCTTTTGTTTCATTTATTTATTTATTCATTCATTGATAGGAGAATAAAAAAAAAAAAAATTCTCTCTCTTTTTGTTATTTCACTAAGGAAATCTCTTTAAATATTTTTGAGGTAGCAGAATAAAGAAAGAAAATCCATCAGACATTTGTTCTTGACGTGTCAGAGGGAGAGGATTCAAATAACATCATTTAGAAAATTAAAATTTTCTCAAGTAATGCAGAGCATGGCATCTCCTCTCTCCAAAGGCTACTCCTAGCAAGCACTGTCTGTCCATCCCTTGCCTGTTAGCTCGTTAAAGGTTAAAGGTGAAATTAGCAATTTTACTAGGCCACTCAACGACCTTTTAGCCTTGTCGATTTCAAATTCCAGATGACTCTATTAAAAAGGAGTAAACGGTAGGCGAGCAATTTTTGGACATATCTGAAAATAATTTTTTCTCTCTGCTAAGTTCATTTCCTATACAGGGTGAGTCATGAGGTTTTCCCCGGTTTATGGAGGTGATTCCTGACATGATTTTGAACAAAAAATGTAAATAAACTAATGGGATGAAATTCATAATTAAAGAGTTATGGCAATTTGAAAAGACAAATGAAGCGTGTGGTACGTTTCCATAACAATCACATGTGGGATTGGATGAAAGACATCGTGTATCAAGTTAAGGTGCAAACACGAGAAGAATTGATTCAACGCATTCTCGATGCCGCAACGTCAATAAGGAACGAGAGCATGTGAAATTACGAAACGCTACTCGCGTGCGTACATTTTTTGTTCAAAGTCATGTCTGGAATCACCTCCATAAACCGGGCGAAAACCTCCTTGACTCACTCTGTATATTTATCGGCAATATTTTTACTTTTCGACCACTTTTGTCGGAAGGGGTCGTGGATTTCCCCTAAATTTTAATTTGTTGTAGTACCTTAAAAGGTAAAATTGCTTGCCAATCTTCAGCCCTTAAAGGGCTCCTGGACCAGAGAAAAGGCCATTAGAATGCCCAAAAAGGGTCATTTTTGCCCTATTTTCAAAGACCGATATCTCAAAGACTAGGCAATCGATTTTGATTCAACAAGCGCAATTTTTTGTAATATCTTCTAGTTCTTAAGAAAAAAATTTTAAAAATCCCAAGTATCAAGGCCTCTTTTTTGGGGACCCTTTGAATGGGGAGAAAAATTGAAAAGTTTGACCATTTTTAAATGACTGCCAAAATAGACTTAAGAACATTTTAGCCAATCCTGATAGATAGGATTTTTCATTACCTTTAAAGCACTGATTGATCTATCGAGTAGGGTCTGAGATACAGACAGCTGTTTGAAAATGATCATTTTTGCAAAAATCGCGTTTGTTTGCATTTTCTAACTTGTAATACTTTTTTCTGGCAATCTCGAATGGCACAAAGATTTAGCTGGAGGTAGTTCGTAACATGAATAACAAACTCCCAATGGAAATTTTCTTGGCTTCCGCCCTGTATACCTCAAACGAACCTCTGAAAACCGATATAAATAAAAGTATAGAAAACTAGGTCTCGTCTTCGGAAAACTTCGAGTACTAGTAGTACTTTACTCGTGTACTTTTTTAGTTTTTTCCAATTTTCTTGAAATTCCCTTTTAAGATTTTTTTGAAATTTTAAATATTTTCTTATTTCTTGTATACTTTTTCTTTCCTTGCTGAGGGTAAGAGAAAGTTTTCTGCTGTGCGACTAGTCACATCAGCCTTTATTTATTACGGAATCATTCCCAAGCTTTATAACTGGTAACGCCTGCGAGTAGGCAACCAGAAGTGATGTTCGAAGGCCCCGCCCCTTCCCCACTTGGAGCTCCCCACCACTCACACCGACATGCGAAAGCGGCTCACATACACATTCGGCATTTCAAAAATTTGAAATGTGGAAATTAATTAATGCGCAATTTTGTAAATTTAATTTTTTATATCAATAATTACCTACAATGTATTCAATTTAATAATGTCAACAAGACCAATTAGTAGAAAAATACCTATTATTTAAATTCTATTATTAAAATACTTATTTCTGATTATTATTAATTAATTATATTGAAAATAATAATTTTCCAAATGACTTAAATAAAAATTACTGGATTCTATGTTAAATAAAAATGCCTGGACCCCACAATTGATATATTAAACATACTGATTATCGTAAAAAAGTCTTAAATGGCCTCAGTTGCCGAAAAGACTGTGTGAATGTGTGTGTGAATATGAGTGTGAATGTTTTATAAATAAAAAAAAAATAATAATAATTTTCAATTGTCTCCAGGCCGCCAAGGCTTAAATGACCTATTTTTGAAACTAATAAAAAGGAATTTTTTATACAAACGAAAAATAAGAATGATGTTCCAATAAGATAAATAGCTTAATATGAATATTTGATGATTTTTGAAAAATCTGTGCCAATAGAGTTGTCTTTATATTAAAGTGTATTTGTGGATTAAACGTTCGATCACGATTAGAGAATTAATCAATTTATGTACAAATACAATTCATTATATACGTATATCTATATGTATAATGTTTAATGTAATTCATTGAAATGGAAACAAAGCTGCACTCTCTGTCTCATTCATACTAGGACATAAAGCAAGTATTGTCAATCAATACCTGCTGGGGTGATACTTTTTCTCATTTCATTTGAATTTCCCACGGAGTTATTTAAATTCTTAGCTTATGTTTTAATAAAAGAGAAGATTGATTTATTTCCAACTAGCCAGGTCGCCTCTCTGGCTAGAAATTTGTGAGCCCTTTAAGAGGGGGGGGGGGGGATCCATCGTGTAATTTGAAATAATATAGTCTTAACCCACCCACGGCAAAATTCTCTACCTAGTAAAAAAAAAAACCTCAATGAAGATCCGTCCCGTAGTTTTCGGAATCAATGCATTATAAAAAGACATTTACTTTGGTTTCATGTGAATTCAACGTCGAGATTTTGATGGAAATACATGTTTTGAGGTCCCCTGAGTCCAAAAAAAGTGGTTTTCGCAACATGGTCTGTCTTTGAACAAAATATCTCAAGAACGAAAAGAGCTAAGAAGTTGAAATTTTATATTTAAGTTACGTACCCTCCTGGGACGTAACACGGAGCTTTTGAACAAAATCGGCCAAAAAGTACTAGTACTTTACTGATGCACTTTTTCAGTTTTTTTTTTCCTCAATATTCGCTCCAAAAATTTTGATTAAAATTCATAAATCAATTATTTTTTTACAAGTTCTTTAAAATGTATATTCTCATTTTGCCTTTGAAATTGTTTGAAGCACACTTTACTTTTGTACTTTATAAGAAAGATAGGAGGCCATGGTAAAAAAATCTGGTGTGACTGGCGCACAGCACACAACTTTCTCTTACCTTCGGTAATCGAAAGTTGTGTACTGTGCTTGTCTCACCAGATTTTGTGTCGACATGTATTTAGTTTCCGACAGTACGGTACATTCGATTTTCAAGATGTAAAATCTATAAGTATGGCAAAATATTTATATTTTGTTACCATAGCAACCATAGGAGAAATTCCTATCTTTCCTATGAAGAACAAGAGTAAAGTGGTCTTCAGAAGATTTCAATCACAAAATGAGAATATACATTTTAAAGAGAATCTAAAAAATAATTGATTTTTGAATTAAAAAAAAATCGTTGGAGCAAATTTTGAGAAAATCGAAAAAAACTGAAAAAGTGCATCAGTAAAGTACTAGTACTCTTTGGTCGATTTTGTTCAAAAGCTTCGTGTCACGTCCCATGGGAGTGTCTAATTTAAATATAAAATTTCAACTTCCTAGCTCTTTTTGTTCTTGAGATATTTTGTTCACAGACACACAGACACACAGACACACACACAGACAGACAGACCATGTCGCGAAAACCACTTTTTTGGATTCAGGGGACCTCAAAACGTGAAGATCCATCAAAATCTCGACATCGAATTTTTGACATGAAACCAATACTTTCTCTCTCTATATATTAACATATATATAGAGGTACGAGAAAGTAAAAATATAAATATTTTCCCATGATTATAAATTTTCTATCTTGAATTCAAATGTACCGTACAGTCGAAACTAAATAAAATCTGGTGTCACAAGCACAGAACACAATTACTTTCAATTATCGAAGGTTAGAGAAAGTTGTGTGCTGTGCAACCATCACACCAGATTTTTTTTGCATATTTCGTCTCACTCTAGTCTATATAAAAAAAATTAATATTTATTTATTCAATATTCGTTCAAGATGGGAAAATGCCGCCCCTTGATTGTTGACTATGTAGAATGTTGAAGGCCTTCCTTCCCCCACCACTCCACTCCAGCGCGAACAAGGGCCATCTCAAGATCAACAACAAATTCTCTCCCTTTCTTCATTAAAACTCAACAAGTAATATTTATTCTATTTTAATTAAAGAATGAAATCACTGAAATGGTAAACAACTTGAAATAAAATAAAATAAAAAGAGTTTATTTCAAATAAGTGGGTCTCTTGGGCTCAAGTTCTTGCCTTTTGTGCTAGGGCAAAGAGTTCGCTTCCCATCCCACCTGGTATATATACATTTATTTTAATTGAATTGGCTACAAATTGAAATAAATAAGGTCGAGGTCGAAATGGCCTCTGATGCCAAAACAAAAAAAAAAAATATGGTGTGATTGATCGCAAGCACACAACTTTCTCTTACCTTCAGTAATTGAAAGTATCTGTGTCACACCAGATTTCTTATGTCTATATTTAATTTCTACCGATATATTAGAATTCAAGATGTAAAATTTATAATTTTAGAAAAACATTTATATTTTGTTACTATGAATTTTTATGAAGTACAAAAGTAAAGTGTGTTACATACAATTTTGAGGGCAAAATGAGAATATATAGAATTTCTTGAGTTGAATGGCTGTAGATATTCAAATTGGAAAAAGGAACGGGAGCCTTCCCGGGAACAGCAGCCAGGTTAAATAAAAACTTTATATTTCGTTGCCGACGTTTCGGGTGCTATTTCATTTACTGTATGAATGTATATAAAATAATTAATTACTATTAAAAATTGTTACCATAGGCCCTGAGGTTGAGTGCGACTAGCACCCGAAACGTATAAAGTTTCTTATTTAACCTGGCTGCTGTTCCCGGGAAGGCTCCCGTTCCTTTTTCCAATTTGAGAATATATATGGGGCATTCCACGCCAACTCGACCACTTTTGAACCCGACGACCATTTTTGATTTGGCTGAAACTTTGTCATCTTTTTATACCCTATTGAAAACGTATTTGAGAATTTTTTCAGATTTTTCGACCCAGCCAAAAACAAGTTATAGCATTTTCAAAAAACATCGATTTTTTTTTAAAGAACCGTATAACTGTCAAAAATTAACTTATCGGGACGTTTTTTTTTTTTTTTGAAATTTTTGTCTTTAAATGTTCTTTTCAGAAATAAATATGACAAAATTTTACAGATTCATCTTGAACTTTTTTTTTTGACATTTTCGGAAAAAAACAAAAATTTCGGGATGAATGACACTTTTTTATACTTTCTCTTACCTATGTATATATGTAATATATATATAGAGAGAAAGTATTGGATTCATGTCAAAAATTCGATGTCGAGATTTTGATGGATCTTCACGTTTTGAGGTCCCCTGAATCCAAAAAAGTGGTTTTCGCGACATGGTCTGTCTGTGTGTGTGTGGGTGTGTGGGTGGGTGTGTGTGTGTGTGTGTGGGTGGTGTGTGTTCAATTTTAAGCATGAAGGAATTGAGCTATGAAGCTGAAATTTTATATTTAAGATAAACACCCCCGGGACCGGAAAAATAAGCTTTTAATCAAAATCGGCCAAAGAGTACTAGTACTTTACTGATGTACTTTTTCAGTTTTTTTCGATTTTCTCAAAATTTGCTCCAACGATTTTTTTAAAATTCAAAAATCAATTATTTTTTAGTTGCTCTTTAAAATGTATATTCTCATTTTGCGATTGAAATCTTCTGAAGACCACTTTACTCTTGTGTTTCATAGGAAAGATAGGAAAAATGGTTGCCATGGTAACAAAATATAAATATTTTCCCATACTTATAAATTTTACATCTGAATTCAAATGTACCGTACTGTCGGGAACTAAATATATTTCGACACGAAAAATCTGGTGTGACAAGCACAGTGCACAACTTTCGATTACCGAAGGTAAGAGAAAGTTGTGTGCTGTGCGCCAGTCACACCAGATTTTTTTATTTAATTTTTACTTTCTCTTACCCTATATATGAAATATATAGAGAGAGAAAGTATTGCGATCATGTCAAAAATTCGATGTCGAGATTTTGATGGATATACATGTTTTGAGGTCCCCTGAGTCCAAAAAAGTGGGTCCCGCAAATTGGTCTGTGTGTGTGTGTGTGTGTGTGTCTGTATGTGTGGAACCATTTTTTTAGCATGAAGGAATTGAGCTACCGGATTGAAATTTTATATTTAACTTAGGTACCTTTGAAGAATCTCAAAATAAGCTTTTGAACAAAATCGGCCAAAAAGTACTAGTACTTTACTGATGTACTTTTTCAGTTTTTTTCGATTTTCTCAAAATTCCCTCCAAGGATTTTTTTTAAAATTCATAAATGAACTATTTTTTAGATGCTCTTTAAAATGTATATTCTCATTTTGCCGTTGAAATCTTCTGAAGACCACTTTACTCTTGTTCTTCATAGGAAAGTAGAAATGGTTGCCATGGTAACGGAATTTAAATCTTTTTCTTTTTATTAGATTAAAAATCAATTATTATTATTTAAATTCCCATTTTTTAAAAATTTATTTGTGTCTTTAATTGTTTCAAAGAAAACATATATGTCTCTCTCTCACTTGCAAACATTATCGTCTCTCTCTACTCTTTTTAAATTCCCTTTCCACCTTATCTTCGCATAGGAACAATGTTAATTTCCTATAGGGATTTGTATGTTAATTTCGATTCAAAAGGGGGTCCCCCTTTAGAACTTTTTAGGCATTTAAAATTTTTTTTCCAATTCTTATGAAATTTTGTATTTATTTACGATTCTATATTGTGTATAAAATGTCCAAATATGAGATTAAAATTTTTAAAAATAACCATAGTTTATTTGAAGCAGTCAACATTTAAAATGCAAGTTTGAAACTAAGATGCTATCGGAAACTAAATATATCTCGACACAAAAAATCTGGTGTGACCAGCACAGAGCACAACTTTCTCTTACCGAAGGGTAAGAGAAAGTTGTGTGCTGTGCGCCAGTCACACCAGATTTTTTTTTTATAAAAAACTGATTTTTTCTACAAAAGCTCTGAAAAATTCAGAGTGGGATTATTTCGCGTTCTATTTTTTTTTTAAATTGAAAACAATTTTTTTTTCTCCCCTTATTTTTCATGACGGTGCTCTTAAATTCTTCCAGGATTGACTGAGATTCTAGAAAATTGAAGAAAAATAATAATAATAATAGTTAGAGATGATGAAAATCGAGAAAATTCCATTTATCCTGAAAAATTAGAAATTAGTTGTCTATTCAACTACTGAAGAATTTGAAGCGTCAAGTAAAAGCTTAGAAACATGAAGAAAGCTCCTTGCCCCAAGAAAAATTGAAGGGGGGCCATGGGACCAGCCATCCTCCGGTGGGCCTGGAAAGCCCCATATTTTCTCAATTTTTTTTGGGGCAAGGAGCTTTCTGGGGAGGGCCAGGCCCCCCCGGCACCCCCCTAGTTACGCCCATGTTTCTAAGCTTTTACTTGACGCTTCAAATTCTTCAGTAGTTGAATACACAACTAATTTCTAATTTTTCAGGATAAATGGAATTTTCTCGATTTTCATCACCTCTAACTATTATTATTATTATTTATTTTTTTTTTTCTTCAATTTTCTAGAATCTCGGGCAGTCCTGGAAGAATTTAAGAGCACCATCATGAAAAATAAGCGGAGAAAAAAAATTTTTTTTTTCAATTAAAAAAAAAAAAAATAGAACGCGAAATAATCCCACTCTGAAATTTTCAGAGCATTTGTAGAAAAAATCAAAGTTTTTTATAAAAAAAAAAAATTAAAAAAAAGTGTCATTCATCCCAAAATTTCGTTTTTTTTCCGAAAATGTCAAAAAAAAACGTTCAAGATGAATCTGTAAAATTTTGTCATATTTATTTCTGAAAAGTACATTTAAAGACAAAAATTTCAAAAAAAAAAAAAAAAAAAATCGTCCCGATAAGTTAATTTTTGACAGTTTTACGGTTACTTTAAAAAAAAAAAATCGATGTTTTTTGAAAATGCTATAACTTTTTTTTGGCTGGGTCGAAAAATCTGAAAAAATTCTCAGACACGTTTTCAATAGGGTACAAAAAGATGACAAAGTTTCAGCCAAATCAAAAATGGTCGGGTTCAGAAGTGGTCGAGTTGGCGTGGAATGCCCCATCTATTTTAAAGAGAATCTAAAAATTGATTGATTTATGAATTTTAATTAAAAGCAAATCGAAAAAAAGTACATCAGTAAGTACTTACTTTTTGACCGATTTTGTCACGTGTTACGATTTCAACCTCTTTTCATTCTTGAGATATTTTTTTCACAGACCCTTTTTTGGACTCAGGGGCTCTCAAAACATGTATTTCTAACAAAATCTCATAATTATGAACAGAACAGTTAAATATAATATGTTTATTCCTATGAGATCTATTTTCGGAGAGAGAGCTAAGCGCCTTAAAGATAGGCAGCCAAAGTGCTTTTTATCAGACTAATAATTGTTTTGTTTACAAATTCGTTAATAATTAACAGATTTTGACCAATGAATGATTATTGGAAAGTTAAGGAACTATAGAATATCGTTAATATACGTTTTTGCATTCAGGGATAGTAAAAAACCTATTAGGGGTGTCCAAAAAAAACTGAATAAATTCGATTTTTCTAAATTGAGCTGGAACTTTTTATTTCTATGAATTTCAACTATCTAGTAGATGCTTAACTAAGAGTCGTGCCCATGTCAGGCAGAGGGGAGGAATTTCGTTATTGGACATGGCTATAGCTGCTATAAATATTAAAAAGAAAAAAAAATGTTCTTCTAATTTAAGAATGTTTCTTTAATTATTCTAAATTATCGACAAAGAGATTAATAACATCCTTAACTTTTTCTTTAATCACAATATCGATTTTATTATTAATATTAACCAGCTCTGTGGTTTAGATAAATGAATCTATATTAAAAAATCATTTTTCAGTACGTATTAAAAAAGACATTAACCCGAATTTAACGTTGTATGAAATAAAAAAAAAAAAAAAAAGATTCCAAGTTCAAATTGTTTTGTCTGTTCGGGTCCTTACGCAACGAACGCCACGTGTGATCTTCCCGGACGAGGAAAATTAAAAAAATCATTTTTCAATGCGTATTGTCAGTTCCGGTTGTTATGCAAGGCCATTGCGATCCTCCCGTATTCAATAACGATTATCTAAAAGAACACGCCCGCTCAGTCTAAACCCTAAATCCAGGGATGAAGATTGATGAAATTTCGAGATTATTTATTCTGTTATATTCCCTTAGTCATCTCTTAAGAGGTGTGGAGTGAGTGAGACGTTTATCATTTGATTCTGTCTCTGGGAAAGGGGGGTCGAGAAATGGATGGAAAAGATCTCTAATGAACGCTATGATACTAGATATTTTTTATCAAGATTACATTTTAGACCTTTACTTTATTAATTCACTTTTTACTTTCTCTTACCTCTATACTATATATATATGTTAATATATATAGAGAGAAAGTAATGGATTCATGTCAAAAATTCGATGTCAAGATTTTGACGGATATACACGTTTTGAGATCCCCTGAATCCAAAAAAGTGGTTTTCGCGACATGGTCTGTCTGTCTGTCTGGGTTCAATTTATTTATTTAGGATGAAGGAATGAATTGAGCTACGAGGTTGAAATTTTATATTTAGGTTTTGTAACCTCCTGGACCGTGAAAATAAACAAAATCGGCCAAAGAATACTAGTACTAGCACTTTACTCCTGTGTTTATGTTTTTGTAAATTAAATTTTAAAGCGCGGCACTGAAGACTGAAGATGATGCGTATCCTATGCATCGAAATATCTGCCAAATAAAGGACGTCAGGTGGAGCGATAAATCTGCTGCTTTTTTTTTAAATTCAAAATTCAATTATTTTTTAGATGCTCTTTAAAATGTTTATTCTCATTTTGTCATTGAAATCTTCTGAAGAATAAATATTTTCACTTATAAATTTTACATCTTGAAAATCGAATGTTTTTTTTTTTTTTTTTTTTTTGGAATGGGTGCATAAGGTCCGAAGACCTATAATGACCAATAGTCACATGCAGCCAGGAAGAAAATAAAAACAAAAGGAGAAGCATAAAGGGGAAACTCAACTGCGGGAACTGAGAAGATGCCTGTTGAGGTTAGACTAGAAAGTCTGAAGATTGTAGGTTTTGGGGAAGATAGACGCAGGGAGCTTGTACCGTACTGTCGGAAACTAAATACATGTCGACACAAAAAAAAACTGCTGTGCGCCAGGCACACCAGATTTTTTTTCAATATCCTCCAAATTTTGATTAAAATTCTTAAATCATTTATTTTTTCTTTTAGATGTTTTTAAATGTATATCCTCAATTTTGTTTGAATCACACTTATGTATTAATAATTTTTAAAGTTATTTTTTTATTAATAGTAAATAAAAAAATCTGGTGTGACTGGTCACAAAACACACAACTTTCTCTTACCCTCGATAAGTTGTGTTATATGCTCGTCACATCAGATTTTTTATCGACATGTTTGCACCAATATATTAGAATTCAAGATGTAAAATTTGTGGGCATAGAAAATATTTATATTTTAATGCCATAATGTGGCAACTACTGTATCTTATGAAGTACAATATTAAAGAGTGATTCAAAGTAGAATGAGAATATACATTTTAAAGAACATCTAAAAAATAATTGATATATGAATTTTATTCAAAATCGTTGGTGCGAATTTTGAGAAAATAACAAAAAAAGAAAAAAAAAAAAACTGAAAAATTTCATCAGTAAAGTACAGGTACTTTTTGACCGATTTTGTTCAAAAGCTTCGTGTCACGTCCCAGGTGGGTGCTTAACTTGAATATAAAATTTCAACCTCTTAGCTCAATATCCTTCATGCTTTAAATTGAACAAAGACTGACAGACACCTCATTTTTTTGGTTCCAGGAGTCCTCAAAACCTGCAAATCTCAACATCGAATTTTTGACATGAATCCAATACTTTCTCACTATATATATACATAAATAGGTAAGAGAAAGTAAAATGCAGGGTAGAGGGGGAGGGCTATAAAGAACTTTGCAGAAAGGCGCCGTCTACACTAGGGTCAGCCCTCCCTGTACTGACCTTTGCAGTATCTATTCTACATGTGGACCGTTTATTTTGAAAGTGGTGTAAGTCCATTTTTTTTTTTTTTTTTAAATGAGATATCACATAATTTATGCTTAAATTAATGCAAATTTTCTATGTATAACTAGCTAGTGGTAAAATTCCCATGTTTTGTACAATTGAAAATTGGTCGTTAAATAGATTCTTTATTAAACAGATATGTTAACCTTTCCATTTTCTCGAAACAATAGAAAATAGACTTACACCACTTTCAAAATAAACGGTCCATATCAATAGCCGAGTGTCCGTCTGTCTGTCTGTCACGCTCTGTTTGACCAACTTCCCGTAGGAATTTTGAAACGAAATTTTGCAGTCTTATAGAGGACGTTAGGGTTTCTATAACTTTTTAAGTTATTAATTCTTAAAGTTACGATTTCTCCCATAGGAAATGTATAGAGAAATATCTATGTATTCTTTGCATTTATATATTCTATGAATGTAAACAAATCTTCAAGCAGGCACTGGACTCGAATACGTAGTAATAATCCAAGGTGCCGAAAAGGCTTAAAAAATGATATCATTCCACTGTATAAGTTCAAATGTAATGCAAAAGGCGCATTCTCTCTCCCTTTAAAAAAACTAACTAATTATCATAAAAGACGGATAATCCTAATTGAAATTGCGAACGAAATTCCTTTCCTTGGCTTAAGGAAGGAAGAATTTTTTTTTTTTTTAATAAAAACCGAGAGTGATCTCCCTCTTAATGAGATCAATCAAGTTTGGTATTTAAGTTTAGGGAATTTCAAAACGGGGCTGGCCATTCCTGCCTCGTATTTTGATGATTCGTTCGTTCCAAAATCCATTTGGGATCTCGGCTCGCCCTCCTCGAGTTACCCTTTTCTCTTGTTATTATTATCGAATGCCATCAAACAAGATCGGGATTCATCTGAAATATCTCGTCTCTAACTTAAAAGCTCCAAATTCCGGGCTTGCATATTTTCAAAAAACCTAAAACATCTTTTTTACGAGAAAATTTACTAGCCCGAATTTATACCCTTGTCCTTATTTGGATCTCCTCACCTAGCTACTAATAGGAGACTTTACAGCCAAGGAATTAAATAAAAAACTTTTATTTAATTATTAACTATCGACGTTTCGGTCGCAAATCACGACCTTCCTCAGGACGATTAATTGTTAGAATACAATGTTAACAGTATTATATTATACAATTTAATTTAATTCCTTGGCTGCAAAGTCTCCTATACCCAATTCAAAGTCTACAGCCTAATAGTGAAAATTATTGTAAAAATTGTTTGAGGTACACTTTACTGATGCAATATTTCATATTTTTCAAATTCACTTTCTGGCTCTTTCTTCCATAGAGCCAATGCTAAATCCCCAAATGGGGATTTGCATGTTAATCTCAATTCAAAAGGGAGTTCCCTTAACTTTTTACACATTTAAAAAAATTTTTCCAATTCATATGAAATTTTATATTTATTTAGGATTCTTTATTGCGTATAAAATCTGCAAATATGAGATTAAAAATTTTGAAAAATAACCATAGTTAATTTCAAGCAATCAACATTTAAGATACACAGAGCCTATGAATTAATTGGCTTTTATTTATGAAATGCAAGTGGTCAAGTTAACTAAGGCGCTATGGGAAACTAAATATAACATAAAAAATCTGGTGTGACAGCAGAGTACACGACTTTCAAGGTAAGAGAAAGTTGTGTGCTGTGCGATCACTCACACCAGATTAATTTGAATATTTTATTAATAACATTTTTAGTAGCCTCTTCTTGAGGATCATCTAATTTGAGAGGATAAAACGAATGGAAAATCAACTACGCTATTCTATAAATCCAATTTTATCGTGTTTCAATCAAAAGGGTATCCATATCATGCTACACGCAGTTTTTTCCATAAGTAAAATAACTAAATTAGAATTTCAAATTGGAGACATTCTGATTTCGAACGGAGATAAGTTGCTATTGGATGATGAGAAAGTTTCGTTTGGTCAGAAATAGAGAGAGAAAAAAAATGTGACAGATGATGTCGGACACCGGAAAGAGCGAAACCGAAAAAGAAGAACGTTCGAGGACAGTGTGAATCACGCCATTAATGTTTTTAAAAATTTACTATAAATCAATATTGAAAATTAGTCATTCCGTTTTATGTCAAAACTAGTAATTATAAAAGTGATTGGGGTCGATTTTGTCCAAATTCTAATCAGGTCACCTTAATTAAGTAGGCATGCATGCTTTCGATTTTCTTAAGATTTATTTCTTACGAGGATGAGTTTCTAAATAATAACATTAATATTTTGAAGAGGAGGGGGAAAAGGGAGGGCGATGGCGTGCTCAAAACCCCCACGACGAGGGGGGAGAGATCCAAGATTTATTTCAACCCCATGAGTAATCTATAACATCTAAGTCATCATTTTATATAATGTTTTTTTTTTTTTTTATGGCAAGGAATAGTAAAAAGAAGAAGGGAGGGGGTTATAAGATGTTGAAGAGATTAATTATGGCTGGCCCGGGGAATCTGGGTCAAAGCTGGCAAAGCAAGCGGGGCCAATGCGTGGTGGCTGCGGCGGGGCGCCTCAATCACAAAACCCTTTGGCCCGTGGCCCTTGGCCCTTGGCCCTTGCTCTTGCTCGCTCGCTCGCTCGCTCGCTTGCCCCATCACACATCACACAGCAACAAAAAAAAATAATTAATTGATCTTACTTCTCCCCCCTCTCTTTCACCCCCTTTACTAGTATTTCGTGTCTTCTTTTTTTTTGTTATCTCCCTCACTGATGTTTTTAAGTAGATAATAACATCGATTTAAAAAGAATAAAAAAAATATGTAATGTCAAATTGGTATTTGAGAAATTTGATAATAAATTGAAGAAAAGGGTCAGAGAGCGAGAGAGAGAGAGAGAGAGAGAGAGGCAGGGCTGGTCCGTACCAGGGGAAGGGAACGAGTACTAGCCCACGTGCCCTTCTCTCTGTCTCTCTCTCTCTTCAGCTCCCGACGGGATGGGTACACTTCCTCATTTCGGAGGATGAAATCTCACACTTGTAGGTGTTTTCCAATGGCGAGGAAGGAAATACACGGAAGAATCGATCTGCAGGTTGGTGTACCTGTAGCTGAGTAGTGAGGTCACAGGGTCACGGGGGAGTACCTGCGGCCATGAAGGTGGCCCCGGCCACGTCGTCGGCGATAGCCAAGCGTTCAATGATGACGTCCAGTGCCGGCACGAAGAACTCATCGCAGACGATGGCAAGTGCAATGAACATATAAACGACGCCAAGCAGATGGAGTGCAACGAAACCTTGGCGACGTTGCTCGCGGGTGAATATATCTTCGGGGAAGAGTGGTCGCGGTTCTTCCTCGGTAACATTGTCTGTGGCGGCCGTCGTGGAGACAATGTCACCACTCTCGTTGGCCGGAAATATAGTCAAGTCATCGTGCGCGTCGATTGGCAGGAATAACTGCCGGGTGCACACGAGAAAGAAAAGGAACGAAATTGCCAACAGGCCGGACATGGCGCCGTTACACGACGTCGACGTGGAGAGCCGCCATCGCCATGCCGCAGCGCCGCGGAGCCCACCGGGTCGAACGCCGTTTTGGATCGATGCAGCCCCCAACTGTCCCCTCCCTGGTATAGCCGGCCATCAGCAAACTCTACCCGTCCATGCGCCGGCCATCTGGGGGCCAACTTATGAACTCACTCACTCACTCCCCTCCCCCTCCCCCAAATACAACCCCCCACCCCCACTCAACTTCCTTTCTATCGTACTCCAACTCCTCTCGAGAGACAACAAATAATGCCCTTTACTTTATTTTCATTTAATAGCTTATTTTTTTAAAGTATTTTGACTTATATAGATTTTGTTGTTTCCCCTTCTCTCTTTCTCACCACATGGTGGCGTAGCGAGGAATACTTGCATATAAGGGGAAGTGAGTTTTTGTTGGTGTAGGTATGTCGAGGGTCCGGTGGCATGGGCCAATGGTCAGCACACCGATGCCCCGGAAAGGCTGGAGATCCTGGGTTCGATTCCCAAGGGTCTTTGGGCGCTTGGCCCACCAGCAAAAAACATACAACCATGTTAAGAATATAACATGTTTCTCTCTAAACTCCCCCCCCCCTATATCTCTCTATCTGATCCCAAAACACTCTCTCTGAACTTTGAAATAAAAGACATTTTTTGCCATTAATCGTGGTTGATTTTAGCAAATAAGAATACAAAAAGTGTTATTAATTACGATAAAATACAATACAAACAAACACTCTGCACTTCTCTAAATCAGAAAATGATTTCGCATTTCGCTTGCTCAATCTTGCTGGATCTTAAATAGACTTTAATTTTGGACGATAAATGATAACGCTTTTATTGGAGGTATTTTCAGGTCAAATTTATTTCACTATGTAGATCTCTGACGTTTCGAGACTCTAAACGCCTTCCTTCTTCAGGATTCTTGTGATTATATTGATAACTCGCTTTGTATGTAAGTGCCTTTCTACCAAACCAACAGACGAATTTGGACTATCAATTTCTTCATTCTCATTTGACCTGCTTGAGGATTTATTTACATTTATAGAATATAAAAATGCAAAGAATAGGCTACATATATATTTTTCTATACATTTCCTATGGAAGAAATAACTCAAAAAGTTATAGGAATTTCAGGACCGGAGTGTTTATCCTGGATTCTCCATAATGTCCTCTATAAGAGTGCAAAATTTCATTTCAAAATTCCAACGGGAAGTTGGTCAGACAGAGCGTGGCAAACGCGCAGACAGACAGACGGACACTCCGCTATTTTATATATATATATTATCAATAGATTCCTCTTTCAGTTCATTAATTAAAGGTGCGCGTCTCGAAAAGCCGTTAGGAGACCATTCACTACCGAGTTACTCGAGGCGGCAAGAGATGGCGTTAGTTTTTCCCATAGGGATACAAGGGATTTATTCCATTTCATTTTAAAGATTCCAACTAATTAATTAAGGGTAAAAAATTAATTATTTTTTACCTCAATTACTAATTGAATTATCTATAAGAAATAGAACGAATTTTTTAAAAGTATCTTTTCTTTAACGCGATTAATCTAAAAAAAAAAATTTATTTTTTCGAAAATCAAAAAAAGGGCTTCTATAAGTTGTAGATATTTTAAATAGCTTTAATTTAAAAAAAAAAATTGAGGTCGATAGCTTCAAAATTGTGGCCGTAATCTCCCAAAATTAGCACCCCGAGACGCGCACCTTAATAAGGTGACAGACTATCCGAATTTTTTTTCGAATTTCTCACTATTTTGCTTTTTTGAGTATTGCCATTATCTGCGAATGATTTTACCAAATTATAGTATCTATAAGCTTCAAAAATCTCATCAGTATAGCGACCATGACTTGCTTGTAAAATACGTTCATTTTGCTTGCTGGAAGGTAGGCAACCCAATTACCAACTAACAGATTTCATGATTCCCTTGGTGTTAATCCCCCCTAGATAATAACCTGAGTGTTAGAGTTGATTTATCGAGAAGTTAATTGACTACTTTGCTTGCCTTTCGTTGGAGATAGAGGAACGTTACAATCTCGAATAATTTGTGAGAGGGGACGCTCTTCATCATGGAGAGATTGACCCTTATCATTTGACTCCCTATTGCAAAACGAGAGATGCAATTTGAATTTAAAAATGGCGGTTGTAATATAGAGAATTTTATAGAGAGCAAAATAACAAGTGAGAAAGATATCGATTGGTTAAGTGGTTTTGGCACCAAAGCCACCTACACACACACCAAGAGGAATTTCTACACTAGGCTATTTCTAATAAGAACAGTGGCGGATTTAAGCACCCGGGGCCGCATCGGGTTCCGCGACACCCAAATATCATATTTTTACTTTCTCTTACATCTATAAATATGTTAATATATATAGAGAGAAAGTATTGGATTCATGTCAAAAACTCGATGTCGAGATTTTGATGGATATACACGTTTTGAGGTCCCCTGAATCCAAAAAAGTGGTTTTCGCGACATAATCTGTTCGTGTGTGTGTGTGTGTGTGTGTTAGCAAAATATCTCAGGAACCAAAAGAGCTACGAGGTTGAAATTCTATATTTAAGTTAGGCACCCCCCCCCCCCCCCCCAAGGAGTGAAAATAAGCTTTTGAACAAAATCGGTCACGAAGTACTAGTACTCTACTAATGTACTTTTCCAGTTTTATTCCATTTTCTCAAAATTCTCTCCAACAATCTATATATAATAATTGCGGTGTGTCCGTCTGTCTGTCTGTCTGTCCGTCCGTCTGTCACGCTCTGTTTGACCAACTTCCCTTTGGAATTTTGAAACGAAATTTTTTTGCATTCTTATAGAGGACGTTATGGAGAGCCCCGGAAAAATACTCGGGTCCCGAAATTCCTTTAACTTTTTGAGTTATTAATTCTTAAAGTTACGATTTCTCCCATAGGAAATGTATAGAGAAATATTTTTGTATTCTTTTCATTTGTGTATTCCATGAATGTAAACAAATGCTCAAGCAGGCACTGGGTTGGGATACGTAGTAATATTAATTTTCTTTTCATAATTAAGAAAGGCGAAGGTCCGCCGCAGGCGGGCCGAGCCAGCTGGAGGGGGGTCCAGGGGGCATAGCCCCCTGTCTAGCTGCCAGCCAGTTTCTCATAATTAAGAAAAGGCGAGGGTCCGCCGCAGGCGGGCGAACCAGCTGGAGGGGGTCCAGGGGGCGTAGCCCCCTGGCTAGACGCGAAGCCCGCCGAAGGCGGGCGGCGCGCTAGTTTTGTTTATAAACTCATAAATCAATTAATTTTTATATGCTCTTTAAAATGTATATTCTCATTTTGTCCTTGAAATCTTTTTTGAAGCACACTTTACTTTGTTCTTCCTAGGAGAGATAGGAGCCATGGTAACAATATAAATATTTTCCTATGTTTATAAAT
This sequence comes from Euborellia annulipes, assembly GCA_023213315.1. Taxonomy (NCBI): domain Eukaryota; kingdom Metazoa; phylum Arthropoda; class Insecta; order Dermaptera; family Anisolabididae; genus Euborellia; species Euborellia annulipes. The sequence goes on along the minus strand of JAKCPI010022371.1, from coordinate 12,597 downwards.
TTGATATCTCGAATTCTAATACATGTATATCGCCCTCGGGGCTTGGTGTAGGGGTTAGCATGCTAAATACCAAATGGCTTAAATAAGAATGCCTGGACCCCCAATATGTATATTAATCAATAACGGATATCGTAAAAGTCTTATATGGCCTGAGTTGCCGAAAAGACTGTGTGAAGGAGTGTGAGTGTGAATGAGAAAAAAGTGTGAGTGTTTTTTTATAAAAAAAAAATACATGTAGGCCTATATCGGTGAAAACTCAATATATCTCAACTCAAAAAATATGGTGTGACAAAACACAACTTTCTCCTACCAAAGGTAAGAGAAAGGTGTTGCTGTGCATCCAGTCACACCATATTTTTTTTCTTTGGCTGTTCGGAAAAATTATTAAATTATTCATTATAAATAGACTATTAGAATATAGGCCACAACCAAATAATCTATTCTAATAAAGATCACATTCCAAAAAATAAATATTTAATGAACTGTTGAGTTTTCCCACACCACATAAGTGTCTCTCTGTATTTGACTGTCGACTAGACTACACGGCGTGAGAATAAAATTTGCGTTAAAAATAAAAAAGTTAAAAATTGACAACTATTTAAGTTCACGCTTAGGGAGCGTACAAGTATTACGTAACGCAATTTTTGAAGATTTTTGACCTCCCCCCCCAGACGTTACGTAAAGCTCAAGTGGCCATTTTTATCTAAAAGTCACAATTATGCCTACTCTTTGGTCGATTTTGTTCAAAAGCTTCGTGTCCCGTCCCATGGGGGTGCCTAACTTAAATATAAAATTTCAACATCCTAGCCCTTTTCGTTCTTGAGATATTTTCAGGGGCGTATATAGAAATTTTTTCGGGGGGGGGGGGGGGGCTGAACTAAAAAATTTTTCTGCGGAAAATTTTTTTTAAGAAACTAAATTTTTTTTCACACTAAATTTTTTGCGGAACATTTTTCCCTTTGCGGAGCCAAAGTTTTCCATCCTGCGGAAAAATTTGTTGCGCTGATGTATGTATATCCCTATATATGTATATATGTTTGAGAAATTTCGGGGGGGGGGGGGGGTCCTCGGCCCCCTTATATACGCCCCTGGATATTTTGTTCACAAAACACACAGACAGACAGAACATGTCGCGAAGACCACTTTTTTGGATTCAGGGGACCTCAAAACGTGTATATCCGTCAAAATCTCGACATCGAATTTTTGACATGAATCCAATACTTTCTCTCTATATAATATATATAACATATATACATAGGTAAGAGAAAGTAAAAAGTGAATTAATAAAGTAAAGCTCTAAAATGTAATCTTAATAAAAAAAAATATATTTTGAGTATCATAGCATAATGATTAATTACTGATGGTACGGTTTCTCTCATAGGAAATGGTGTTTGGGGGAGGTTATTCAAGACTGAATTCGGCCCTTTTGCTAGTGAAATAATTAATTCAAATTCAAAGATTACAGCCTTCACAGGCGGGCCCGAGCCTATAGAGAAGAGCAAAGGTGGGGAGGGGGGGGGCAGCGGGAGGCGAAGTCTTCATGGATAGACCCAGGCGCAAGAGGGACGAGGCCGCCGAAAGAAGGGGGCGCGGATAGTTTATATTATTGTATAAATAAAAAGAGATGGCTCAACAATGGATGATAACGCAAACTAATGTTGTGTAGCAACCCCTACCAGCAAGCCCGGCGAAAGGTCGGGATTGGTGGCCTCGAGCAATCAGCGTGTGGAACGCCATCGACACTTGTATTTAAAAAAAAAAGAAATAACCCCTAAATGGCCTCTGTAGCCGAAAAGGGTTAATATAAAAACCCTCCAGTGTTGAAAATCTGGATAGCTGGCCCCAGAGAAACAACACGCCCGCCGGAAGCCATCAATTATATGTATTTTCAAAAATATACTAAATTTGTCAAGTCAAAGCAGCTGAAATTACTTAGAAAATAACAATTGAACCAAGAAAGCTTATTATTATTTAATATTATCTAAATCTTATTTGAATTTCCTTTCAACTCTGATATTAGCAACTTTATATTATATACTTTTTATAATAAAGGATTATAAATTTTATTATTTAATATTATCTCCATTTTTTAATTTTATTTATAATTTATATTTTTAAATTTTGTTTATTTTTTATAATTATAAAAATAATAATTTCATTCATTCAAGAAAAGTCAACTTTAAACGCGTTGCTAGCTTCATTTCAATTAATGTCAATGTCCTTATAATCAATATCATTTAAAAGTAAATATTTATTTATCAAACATAAAATATTCTCATTTACTAAATATAAAACAAATCCTTAATTTATTTCATTTTTTCCAGTTAAGTTTAAAAAAATGGCATCAGATTCTGAAACAAAAACAACATCGACAACAGTCGAAGATGCAGAGACTTTGGCAAAAGAGGCCGAAGCTTTAAAGGCGAAATTGGAAGAGGAAAGACAAAAATTAAATGATGTTGCACGTAAGACATGCATCTTTTTTTATATATAAATAGTATTGATAACGAATTATACTAACAACACTTGTCAAAAAATTAATAACATTATATTATCAATAATTTTAATTGATGTATATATAATATTTATTTAATAGAACAAATTAACTTTTAGAGTTAATATTCACCTTGACAATCACATCAGGATTTTAATAGAATATTGTGTCAAAGCTTAGGGTTGAAATCAAAGGGTTCGAACTGGGCAAATTGAGAAAACTTTTGGTAGCGAGACGTTAATAAATTGTTTTTAAGTGTAACTTTTAGCTGTTTTGTTTTATCATTGAGTTTGAAAGTTCGATCCTAATAGATTTTCTCGAGCTGACCCTATCGCATGTTCATTAACAACTTTTCATCTTCTATATTGTTTCTTTCCCTCCATCCTCATTCCTAACTTTACATTCAACACAGAGATACCTCACATGTTCCTCTTCCACCCTTTTCACATTTACAATGTAGCCACTTCTTACAGGGGCCGTCACATTGAACCCAGAGATCCCCTGGCTCACTTCCAGGGCATCCTGCTCTATCGCACTCATCTTGCACATCCTTTTTATAGGTAGCCATTTTCTTGCTCCAATAAATAAAATCAAAATATTAATACAGTATATTTTATTACTCACTGTTTAGCGGTCGCCAATTTATCGCAGGTTCATTAACAAATCGTTCGATAAGTTTAATAAAATATTACTTACTTAGTTACTTAGACGACCCGTTCTTCAGTGCACGCGGGTCCCAACTTCGTTGCCAAGCGCCTCTATCTCTTGTTAATATGGTCCAATGTAGGATTATTTTTAAGCCCTTCGGTTGTCGCTTCGTGTTTCTATAGTCGATGGAATACGCCCAGCGGATTGGAGGTCCCAGAGGTCTTACTTGGTATCGGGGGGTCCATTCCTGTAAGGATGTGCTCCACCTCTCGTTAATAAAATATAATATATTTAATTAACAAATATCATGTGTTTACAATTTTTAACAATATTTGTTTTAACAATAGTAATAATAAATATATTCTTAGTCCCTCGGTCCCCTAGACCGGGGCGCCTTAGATCCCCGACAACCCCAACCGAACTCATTAACTCTTGGCTATAATGCGCTCTTATGTTTGTCTAATTAAAATGGGCTCTTATAATCCCGATCTTGCCCACTGTCAGTTATCTTTTTACTAGTTTACTTGTTAAATGGGCTAACACCTGTAATTTTATAAATATAATTTATTTTATAATTTGTATTCCCAAAATTTTATAACAAAATTATATTATATTTACAATATTAATTGCTTGAGAAAATTGAACTTTCAGGGCAGGCCTTTGATAGGAGACACAAATATTTGCTCCATCAGGGGTTTGTGCGGACTCAACATAGGGAAAGATCTCCTTTTCAGAAATGTAGCAGAGGCCAATCGGCAGTAGATTGGAATAGTTGGAATTTGAAAAAATGAATTTAAAAAACTACTGGCTTCCCTCTGATTAATCGTTTTTTCTATTATATTTTATATACTCCTCAAGCATAATTTTTATTGTATTGTTTGTTTTAGTTTTTCATTGTCATGTTGCAATAATAATATTTCGTCTTTTTGTTTGCTGTCTAGTGTCATCAGTTGCTGATCGATTAGAAGTGATTAACTATTTAAATATAAAACCTCGTCGAATTCTGAAAGGACATCAAGCCAAAGTACTTTGCTCTGATTGGTCTCCAGATAAACGTCATATCGTCTCCTCATCACAGGTCTCATTTCACCTTCAAATATCTTTAATATTCTCTCTTAAGTTCTAATACATTTAATATATAAAATAAATATTATCGTGGTGAATAGGGACTGAAAAATTATATTTATCATTATTTATTATTATTCAATTTAACAGTTGAAATGTTGACTTTATTTTCAAGGATGGCAAGATGATCATCTGGGATGCATTCACAACGAACAAGGAGCATGCGGTGACGATGCCCACCACCTGGGTGATGGCCTGTGCCTATGCCCCGTCCGGGAATCTCGTTGCTTGCGGGTAAGTATATCATCTTTTTTGTTTTTTTAATAGTAATTAATTTTTTGTTTTATTTCAGGGGACTTGATAACAAAGTGACAGTCTACCCTCTTAGTTTAGAGGAGGATGTCTCAACAAAAAAGAAAACAGTTGGAACACACACAAGTTACATGTCATGTTGCACGTTTCCTAACTCTGATCAGCAGGCAAGTCAAATTGGATTTCTTCTTTCCCCTTGGGAGGAACAAGCTTTTTTGAATTAACAAACGGAATATCATAATTTCTTTCTTTTATAATAGTCCAGTCGATATTTTTGGGATATTTTGGTTTTGTTAATGAAATTTTTACAGGCTATTTAGGGGTACTCTAGTATGTCTATCCTGTCTTCGAACTTCGATCCTGTGCTAACTTAAAGGGAGGGGGGGGGGGGGCAAAAACCTAAAAACAATTCAAAAGGACTCTATTCAGTTTTTCATTTATTTTTCGTAAACAAAGCTTATTTTGTCCACCATATTCCAATGCAAAGTTGTAGAGTATTAAATTTTCTAAAATGTAGTACATCAAACGAATTTGTAAATCTAATATTCACCGAGGTACGGCAGGTCAAAGACAAAATTTCGAGAAAACTTGTCTATTTTGACCGGCCGTATATCTCGGTTAATATTAGATTTACAAATTCGTTTTATGTAGCAAATTTTAGAAAATTTTATGTTCTACAACTTTATATTGTGCTAGGTTCACAAAAATATGCTTAGTTTACGAAATATAAAAATAAAAATTGAAAAAAATCCCCTCCACCTTAGCACCAGGTCGTCGAGTTCGAAAACTTGAGATAGATATAAAATAAAAATAAAAATTTCATTAACTTTGGAATACTTCCCAGGTAAAAAGTTATACCTTGTCTATATTGAATTGACTTATTTGCCGGGTTTTTCGCTCTTGCGACTTTCTTTTATATTCTTCTTTGATTTGTGTTTTATAATTTTAATTTTTTTAACGCGGAAGCTAGATTCCAATTTTTAATTTTATCTAATTCCCCACCACCACAATACCTGAAAGAAGCTCCCCTACCCGGCCAATCTAAAGAAAATTGAAAAAGAAGCTACCCATAATTTTTGATTTCCTCTAGATATCAACTAGACTAGGAATATTATTTATCAACAATTATTTCTATTTAAAGATTTTAACCGGGAGTGGAGATTCCACATGTGCATTATGGGATGTCGAGTCTGGACAACTTCTCCAGAATTTCCATGGCCATACTGGAGATGTTATGGCTCTGGATTTGGCTCCAAGTGAAACTGGAAACACTTTTGTCTCAGGAGTAACTATTACTTTTCAATTCTCTTATAAATTTTCACTAATTACTTAAATAATCGATCTTTGTAGAGTTGCGATAAAATGGTTTTAATCTGGGATATGCGAACTGGCCAATGCGTCCAATCATTTGAAGGACATCTCTCTGATATTAATTCCGTAAAATTCCATCCAAGCGGAGATGCTGTCGCCACAGGATCTGATGACTCTACGGTATTTTACTCTTTGGATGCTGCCTGCAACAAACAGGTCTTAAGAACTCTTGTTTTTTTAGTGTCGTTTATTTGACCTACGCGCGGATAAAGAAGTTGCTGTCTATACTAAAGAGAGTATTATTTTTGGTGTGAATTCAGTAGATTTCTCAGTCAGTGGTAAGTTAAAGCTAAGCTTCGTCGAATGAGAGCTCTTTCTAGTTAATGTTATTCTGTGCAGGTCGTTTGTTATTCGCTGGCTACAACGATTACACGGTGAATGTTTGGGATTCTCTGAAATGCGTCCGAGTCACTCTCCTTTATGGTCATGAGAATCGAGTCTCGTGTCTTCAAGTTTCTCCAGATGGAACTGCCCTCTCGACTGGAAGTTGGGATTACACTTTACGGGTTCGTTTTAAATTACGTACTTTGAAATTTGAAAAAAATCCTTTTAGACTGAACGCACACCAATTGAGCAAAACGTGTCCAAGAGCAAAATGCACACCGATCGAGCAAAATGCTCAATGGCAAGCGTTGACCCCTAGAAAAGCATTGAAAAAACAGTTTTAGGCACGATTAGTCAAAAACGTTTTTGCTCAATTGGTGTGTGTTCAGCCTTATTCACACTGTGTATGATCATTCTACATTTGAGGTATGGGTATTTTTATAAGTAGGGCCTTAGGAGGGATCCAAACCCTTTCCCCTCTCTCCAATAAATTATAAATAAAGAGAAATATATAGCAAGAAACATGGTGGGTGGCTTGGCAACGGTTTAGAGTAAAAGCCACCAAAATCATTGCAGTAGTAATTATATAAAATATGTTGAATAAAAATTATATATATATATATATATATATATATACCCGTATATATATATATATATATACTTTTTTGGCCAAGACATGCATTTGAACTTGCATGTCTCTCGCAAGAGAATATAAAATAAAACTTCTTACTTGTAAAAATCGTTCGAAACAAACAATTTATAAAAATTTATACACAGCATATTATTAATAAAGCAATGTAAATGCCAGGGTCTAAATTAGTTTAGTCCGAAACTATACAATTTGCAAATAAAACAAAATGAATGTGAACTAGGTTATAGGCAGTCAACAAAGCTGCCAAATAGAAAAATATAAGCAAGGAGGAGCTTCATGACGTGGACCAATCAAAAACTGTGACCTGAAAATTGTTTGTTTACTAGTTTCTGGCAAGGGCGGATCCAGAGGTGTTTCTCGGGGGGGGGGGGGGGGTAATTTGGAGTGACTCGTCGAACAGCACACTATTTTTTCTTAATTTCAGTAATTTAAAGGCGCATTCTGTACTTGTTTGCCAGAATATAAATACAAATCAAATTTTTAAGTATTAATTTTTAAAATTTTACGTGAAAAATAAATTCTTTTGCAAAAAAAAAGGTATTTTTTTCAAATCTCGGGGGGGGGGGGGGTAATTACCCCCTTACCCCCCCCCCCTTGTATCCGCCCTTGGTTTCTGGCCAACCTGTGTATTTAAAGACCTTGGTCAAAACTCCCTCTGTCAAAATCGACGAAATGTCAACGATGCATGAGGTTAAATATATCCCTGAATACAAGCCTGAATATAGCTACCAACCTGCCATCTGTTGGCAAAATCTTCGTGAGAATGAGTTTGTGGTTTCCTCCTGAGCCGCCTTAAGATGAGCCGACTGTCCTCAAACGTTAATTGTCACATTGTTTGATTTTAACCCATAGCCATCAAATATTGCCAACACATATCCTATCCTATATAATAACTAGTTATTTTAATGAGATAAATCCACGCACAATATTTATTTATTTTTTTCTTTCAGGTTTGGGCTTAAACGCCTTAAGAAGATGTTAAACAGGAAAAAAAACCAAAGTGAAAGAGTTATCTATTAAATAAATAGAAGATGAAGGAGAGATTGAGATTGAAGAAATCAATGATTGATCGCCTGATTGTCGCACAAAGAATAAACTCGTAGCCATAATAATGAGCTAAGTAAAAAAAAAAAAAAAAAATAACTCGTTCAAAATGCCAAATACAAAGATCTCTTAACTTAATTGATTTTTCTAGTCATATTTTCTCATTTCTATGATCGATTCATTTTGAATAATTTTATTTTTTTTGAATCTCTTGACCGATATCAATGAAATTATTTATTTTTTTAATTGGATTAAAAAATTCCCACTTGAGCTTCAACTTTTCCTATTTCATCGAGATTCTTTTTGGCCCCGAAGCAGATTTTTCACGTTTTCTAAATTACCTAAATGACATCAATCATTTCTTTAAGTTGAATATTTGAGATCATCGGAATTATAATGATCCTGTAAATAACGGAATAGCAATTATCGAATTTTTCTTTTAAAATTGATTAAAAAATGGTTAAAGTCCAACTGATTTCATTGACAATTGTAAATAACTATTTTATTTGGTTATTTAAGACCGAACTTTTCCATTTCTAGGTATGAGCCTTACTAGAGGGGTCCCGGGAGGGGCCCGTGCCCCCCCCCCCCCCCCATTCCCAGAAGGCTCCCCCGCCCCCAAAAAAAATTGAGACAATATGAAGCCTTCCAGGCAGATATATATATATATATATATAATATATATAGGCAGGTCCCATGCCCCCCCTAACCAAATTCCTGAGCTACGCTCATGTTTCTAGGAACCTTCCACCTCCGGGTTTATTTACCTTTATACTAAAATTAATTTTAAGGTTAGGGAGAAAAAGACAACCTGCGACTGTATTCCACTGTTTTAAAATAATTTATTAGCAAATATTTCTGATTGCCTGACTCAATCCATCCTCAGTGCGTCAAATTATTGTGGAGGATGGATTGCATCAGGCAACCCGAAATATTTGCTAATAAATTATTTTAAAACAGTTGAATACAGTCGCTGGTTGTCTTTTTCTCCCTAACCTTAATTTAATCGTCCCAGCATAAAGATGCTTTTATTTCAATTAGGAAAGTCTTTTATTACATGTATAACTCGGATGAATCTCTAGTGAAAAAAATAATACGATATTTTCCTGATGATGTGTTGCTCTGATAGTCGAATTGTCCAATCAATAGACTTTTTTTTGCACAATTTTCATTTGACTCATTCCGACCAGTGGCGGTTATATATTAAACAATTCAAAGATGTGAAATTTAAAGGCGAGAGCCCATGCAATTAATAGTTAAATCTACCACAAAATTTCAACTAGCTAGAATAAGTTAGAATATAAAGAAAAGAAATGGTGAAAATATCCAGAGAGCCTTTATATATATGGCTATAACGTCGTGCATTATCATCAGTATGAATAGGACAATGGAGATGGTATTTGTTCAATTTTTGCATTTGGAGCATAGCATGTCCTAACTGGCTGATCATCTCTCGTTTTAGTTTACTTTTTATATCATACACTTGAATCTTTTCAATAATACGAAAGTCTGGTGTAGATATTGAAATAATAATTGCTTGTTCTGGAGATATATTTAGGCTCTGTTCTTTAGGCCTGAAGAAGGGAGACGTTCAGACTCTCGAATCGTCGACTGCTTAGTGGAATTAAACTGGCCTGAATTCAGAACAAGTTATTATTTTAATTTTAAAAAATTCAATGTTGGCTGTGTCGTCTACACAGCCGCTGGACTTTTAATGTGACAACGTCTATTTCCTGATTTCGAACGAATTTTTTTTTACTTTGTTAACAATAATTATTTTATTATTTAGACAATATATAATATTGAATTTTGTGTTTTTAGTAAAAGCCATTTTTACTTTTTCGTTTAAAATTATATTCGCCTGTGGCAATTTTTCGATAGGTTCTTGCTTAAAAAATGAAGTTTTTTGAGAAAAAAAATTGATTTTCGAGTTAATTACTCTAGATTTATTTATTTATTCTTTTAGAGCTTTTCTTCCTGCACAAAGTGACATCAAATTTAGTCTGATCTGATAAGCCGTTCGGAATATACAGTGGTTTAAACTTTCAAATTAGAATTTACCGCAGCGTGGTAAAATAAAATAATAGCAAAAAAATAAATGGTGAAATCTCTAGCTGAAGAATCATTCTTTCTAACCGTATATTCAACATAATTATACCTCTTAAGACAGAGGAGTTATTCAAGCCGCTAACTTTTTCGTGCATGCCTCCCTACCCTGCCACTATACACACATGATTTGTAAGACGTTGTCAAGTCAAAAATTTTGAGCGGCAATTTTCTATTCTTCACAAAAAAAAAAATTTTATGCCCGCGAATAATTTTTATGTGCGCTGTGTTCAACTTTTGTGCGCGCACAGCTTCGAGGGAAGAGTGTTCTTTAGTACTGAAGAAGGGATGCGTTCCCACTCCCGGCCCGTCGACTGCTTAGTGGAACTAAATTTTGTCTTGAATACCTTCAAAACAAGCGTCAGTATTTTAATTAAAAATGTTTTTTAGGTGTACAAGTTGGCTTGGCTATAGCGAATAATAGATGAACGAATAAATTTGTTAGCATTGATAATCGTTTCTTTTTTCCCTCTAAAAACGATTCTTCAAAATGAGAGATCATAGAAAGATTGATCATACTCTCCTAAAGTCAAAAAACAATAATAAAATAAAAAAAATTTATAAATGTTAAATCTTTAGAATTCATTGCTTTTAGCTAAAATCAAATAGAGAGAAATTATATATATATATATTTTAAGAAAAACAAACAAACAAATAATTAAATACTAGTGCCGACAAAACTATTTGCTCACAAGCATTAATAGAGATTCATAATGTTAACTGTTTGTTGTTGTTGTTGTAACATTAACAAAAAAAAAAGATAGAATTTTATTAGGGGGAAATAATTAAATAGTATTAGATCTAATCTATTTATCTATTACGTGTTTTGTAAACGTGCAATGCATTTTGCATTTTAATTTAAACAAAGTAATAGATAAATAGATATTTCTCCCTCCATGATAGAGCAAACAAACCTGAGTTTATTTATTTATTTATTTATATTATCTATTCTATACTGTGATACCTTTGATGTTAATAAGAAGATATAGATATATATATATATAAAAAATATATTATAATTATGCATTATTAATAGAATTATAAATTCTTTTGCATTTTATGCGAAACATTTTGTTTGTTTCCAAAATGAATATAAATATAAATTAATATTTCCATTTACGTATTTTAATCTTAATGTTAATTACAATCAAAATAACTCCTCAACACAAAAGCGGCCTTTAGAGTGAGTGACACGCTTTCGAGTAATCGGGTACGAGAGATTTGGGAGCTAAAATGAAAAGACGCGCTTTTCCACGCAACCTTTATGGCGCTCAGAAAAGAATCGAATAGTAGAACGTGGCTGTAGCTGAAATGTTGAATAGGGAAGAGGATGCAGCCTCTATTTAGTAATCAACACTCTTTATTGGAACGTTTCGGCTGGGGTTAACCCTGCCATCTTCAGCCTTCAAAGAGCATATTTATCAATAGAGGCTTTTTGAGGTTGTGGCTGTGATGCGATTATAATGGAGGAATGGGGATAATAGCCAAATTGGAATGATCCAGGTTCAATAAAACTCCCAGAATAAGACGTTTCGGCCTGAATTTATTTGGCCATCTTCAGTTATTGGGAATTATAGACATAGTGCAAGTGCACATGTGATCATGTGACTTGCATAATTCCCAATAACCGAAGATGGCCAAATAAATTCAGGCCGAAACGTCTTATTCTGGGAATTTTATTGAACCTGGATCATTTGGCTGATATCTCCATTCCTCCATTATTATTTACCAATAGAGATTATAAGCCTGAACTTCGTGGTGTCACTTGTTGGTATTTTTAAGAATAATTACATACGAAATGCAAATAACTTGTATTAAAAAATGACAACTCTATTTTTGCATATAAGGTTTAAATATGCTCTTTGAAGGCGGAAGATGGCAAGGTTGATTCAAGCCGAAACGTTCCAATAAAGAGTGTTTATTACTAAATAGAAGCTGCATCCTCTTCCCTATTCAACGGCTCAGAAAAATAATTCATGTCTAAAGGGGAATCCCCGAAACATGGAGTGCACGTCAGTTTTAGGCCCAGCTCTATGTTGAGCAAGAAAACATAGTTACGTTTTAAATGTTTTAATTTAACGTCTTTTTCGACATAGAAGCCCATTTAGGCTCCGTCTCTATTTAATTGTTGACTATTCAATTGAAATAAATTCTTTCACCTGGGATGGGAATCGAACCCTCGACTTTTTGGAACCAGAAGCTAATGCTAGCCATTGGTCAAGGGCGTTTACATAATGATGGATAAGAAAAAACCAAAAAAGGACGCAGCTTCAGTCATTTACCGCACACACTTGTATTTATAAGTAGGGGAAAGCGTGTTATTGTAAAAGGCCGCTTATTCCAACACTCCTCCTCCCCCCCCCTCTTTTCAACAGGAAAGCGCGCAAAAGTGTAAAGTTTAAAATTACAAAGATCTCGCTTGTTAATATTTTCTTCAATGTCGGCTAGGGTCGTTCGGCGTGACTAATTGGTGATGTGTCTCTCTTATTCCTGGATCACAGAAGAAAGTCTCTGCATCTTCACTCTTCTCTACCAGCCACCCACCTGGAAGCACAAGAAAAGAAAAGCATCGTGCCAATAT
>JAKCPI010022369.1:0-13421 GCA_023213315.1 Euborellia annulipes | reverse complement strand
TTGAAAATAATGGATTGAGCGAGTTTTTTATATATATATATATATATATATATATATATATATATATATATTACTCGTCGTTCACTTCAGGTGGATAAGGTGAGTTCTGATTAAAAACAAAATGTTTTTTTGTATGTTGGGATTTTATTGCGACTGTTTTTTCTGCAGATTATCACAGTTTCGGGGTCAAATTCCCCATCTTCAGGCTGAAACAACATACAAATATATCATCACAATTTTGCTCACAAATGATGTCAATTCTTTATAATTGAATTATAGCGTTACGATTTGTACAAAAGCAAGTAAAATAAAGAGATTTTTCTTTTTTGTTATTTTTTACATTTTATAACTAAACAATTTTTTCATTTAAGTTTATTTTTATAATAAATTATACATGTACACAAACCTAAGTAATGTTTTTTTATTAAACTTATATATAATTATCAACTACCTACCTATAATAACCCAGGTCCATTTTTCATGATAAATGGAAATGTTTTGCTTTTGTACAAATCGTAACGCTATAATTCAATTATAAAGAATTGACATCATTTGTGAGCAAAATTGTGATGATATATTTGTATGTTGTTTCAGCCTGAAGATGGGGAATTTGACCCCGAAACTGTGATAATCTGCAGAAAAAAACAGTCGCAATAAAATTCCAACATACAAAAAAACATTTTGTTTTTAATCTGAACTCACCTTATCCACCTGAAGTGAACGACGAGTAAACTTCCTCTAAAAATGAAAATAAGATTATCCAGAGCTGGCAAGAGAAGGTTTAAAATTTAGTCCATTCGCCACTTGCTACCTATGTGAACTGACGTTCTCTTCAATACTGGATATTAAAACTAAAAAGAGAAGTAAACTTCAGTTAGAAAATGATTTGATTGTTAATATTTCAAAAATAGTATCCCGATATGATAAATTTTTGAAAAAGCCCATTCTTCTCATTGAAATTGTGTTTTTATTGTAGTGTCGAACTTTGCCTTTTCCCTTTTGCCGGCGACCCCCTGAGTAAGGGTTCGCGACCCCCCTAGGGGTCGGAACCCACAGTTTGAAAAACACTCCATTAAATAATTATTGTTGCTAGGATGCCCTGATTTGCACAGACAGACCATGTCGCGAAAACCTCTTTTTTGGATTCAGGGGACCTCAAAACGGGTGGACTACCCTTATCCTAGGGCGCCGGCCCAATAAGCGTGGAGGTCCTGGTTCGACTCCAGGGGGTGCAATTTTGCCCAATCTTAAGCACAAACATATCTCGCAAACTTGCTATATTTATTTATGTTTATTTTTAATTGATGATAAATTAAAGTTCATTATGGAGAGCCCAGGAAAAACACCTAAATCCCCCCGAATTGGCAGGCTAAAAATATTTTTGTAAAATCGTGGGAAAACATCTGGTAGGGAGCTTTTTGTCCCAATTATGCCAAATATTCAAAAAAATACTATCTAAATTATCTCTCTATATAACGTATATACCGGTATAAGCTCAAGACAAGTTGCTGTCGATGTTATGGGATTGGAAGAGAGCAAGTGCAGCAAATAAAGAGAGCCAAATGCCGAAATGGAGACGTTTCGGACAAAATTTTATTCGTTTATGCTCAGTCCTTGTATGCTTAAAATCTAATTAGGCACAAATTTGTCTTTGTTTTTGCGGCACAAATTAGTGAACATAAAAAAATATGTGCACAACTCTACCTCTACAACTTTGTGCCTAATTCTACAAGGACTACACAGTCCACAGTGTATATATACTTATGAGATGAAGATTTTCCGTAATTCTTTCTTTTTTTTTCTTTCTAGTTTAACCTGCTATTACCTGCCTGCGCCTGTCTGCTCGATCTTTAAGCATCACCTTTAGTCGTGCAAAGAGGGCTTGACATGGATAACAGGGCACATGTCTCTCCGGCCCAGGATTCCTATAATTTCTACATTTTGGTAAGTACATTTGCATTTTATAGTTAGTTAGTTACATTCATTAAGGATCAAACTATAGATTAGAATAAAAAGTTTTTGCGAGAAATGCATTATTTGGAAATAAATCCCTGGGCACTGTACTCGTTTAAAATTCATTTATAAAATCATAAAGAAAAATTGATTTCATTAGATTGCTAGACCTTCTTAAACAATTTCTCTTTTGCAGGTTCGTGTTTCCCCAGTGCAATTGTGATCAGTGCTCACTGCTCAGTGTTCAGTGTTCAACTAGTGCAATCAACTGGATCAGCTCTACGAGTGCAGGGAGCTTCGATGGATCAGCTCTACGAGTGCCAGGCAAGGGGCTTCGAGCGACCGTCATCCCCTCAGGAGGTGAATATTTTATACTCTAAACATAAATCCAAAAATATATAAATGATGTGATTCTAATTTCATTTTTTTCTTTTTTGTTACAGATTCCTGAGGGTCAACAGAACAAAGGTATTATGCATGGTGTAAGAATATTAAAGGGGGTAGATTAGATTAGCTTTTGAGGATGTTCTTTTAAAGATTTAATTATAGAGGGGTGGAGGGTGCACCATGCCAACGAGAGGGATTTTATTTTTAGAACCTGCAGCTATTTTTCGTGAATCAAATAGTGGAGAAATCAACGAGAATACTTTCATTTTAGGCTTTTGTTGGATATTCCTCGTCGTCGTTAATGTTGTTGTTGATATTAGTTTCAGGTGCCTTTTTCTTTTAACTAGTTTGTTTAGTTAGAACCCCTTGATTTGTTTCTTTAATTTAGGATCCATACGGAGAGCTAAAATGAAAGATATTCTCGTTGATTTATTCCATGAACGGTTCATAAGGAGATGCGGTCAGATCTGATGGAAAGATCGAAGCCCAGGTTCCAAGTGTTCTTGTGTTTTGCGAAAAGACGTCTTTTGTTCGCGCATTCGGTCTGATGTTTTTGTATCTTTGAGAGTGGGTTTGAGGTGGCTCTATGAGTAAAGCGAGTCAGGGAAGAGTGCAGTTTCTCCAGGAATAGCCTGGAGGGTCCAAATTGCAATCCTTGAGGCTAGGAACCCGAGGGCTCCACCGATCTGATGGTGGAGACGGGGTTACAAATACTCTCTCTATTGTCTTCGAATTTTGTGTTAGGCTAGGTAGGATCTCTTCCCCGCACTCGCTTGCTTGTAATCCATAAAATTACACTCATTCTCACTGATTTGATTTCCTCAGACTCCCGGTTTACTGTTTAAATATATATATATATATTCATCAAATATATATATATAATTTGTATTCGGCAAGCAAGAGATAATTAATTATTTAAAACCTTGCTGTTCTCTTTTTATTAATTTCATTTACTACTTACACTTTTTGTTGTTGTAAATGTAAATATCTTTTTTGGTATTTATTTTTTGTTTAGTGTTTATGTGAGTGTAAAAAAGTGAGAGAAGAGAGAAAATTTTCAATATTTTTTGGAAAATTAAAGGTAAACATAAATAAATTAGAACACTAATTCATAATTCTTATAAATTAACTGATTAGAATTAAGGCTAATTTAAATTTTTTTTCCAGGTCGGGAATTGTAACATGCTTAATAAAACAATTGAGACATTTAAATATATTCCATAAGTAAATAATTATTGTCGGAAAACTAAAAGAGATAATTTTTTTGGTGTTTACTTTTTATTAGTGAATATTTGTGTGAGAGAAGAGAAAAAATCTCGCAAATGAAAGGTAAATAGTTCACTAACTTGGCATTCTCATAATTAACTGATTAGAGTCAATACTAATTCAATTTTTTTTTTTTTTAGGACGACTCATTTTCATAAATAAATAATAATATTTATCCAAAAGAGCGACGAAAGATGGGCTCACTATACATCTGACTTTATAATAATAAATATATAAAAAGCCAGCGATGCACAAAGTTGTATTTGACTTCACAGCCCATCGATTCTAATCTTTTCATTTGCCTTTTTCTTTAAGCAATGAAGTCAAAATTTTAATTTATGCTCTTATTCTGAAATGGAATGTTTTTCCTAGTAAATGTTAGAGGCGTAAATGCTGAAAGGTAATTTTTTTAATATTATAGAATTAATATATACATTTAAATAATTTCGATTGAATATTATTAGTTAGAATAAAATTTTTTTTTCAGTTTACTTGTAGATGATCTTCTAAAATATAGAAAACATGAATCAGAAAATTGACAATTTCGATCCTCAAGCAAAAAACCGTCCAGTAAAGAATTATATTATCTTTGCCACTCACTCATACATTTTGCAAATTATTTCCTGTGATAAAATTGAAACAAGTCGAGAATTGAAGTTGCTAAAGTTGAATTACTTAGAAGACAAAAAAATTTCATCCATTCCAACATTCAAGAATTGAAATTGACCCATTTGTGTCTGTTCCTGGAGGGTGAGATTATCTCGCACCTTTCAATGCCGATGAGGAGATTTCTCGAACACAAACGAGCTAACATCCCTTAATCCCAGTTCCTTGATCTGCAGCTTGTCCTGCTTAGCTATTCGCCACCTCATTCAAGAAATTTTTCTATATATCATTTGGACATCATTTTCAAATATTAAAATACTGGTAGATTCAAGAATGTCCTAGAATTTGTTTCTTTTTATTTTCTACTACTTTCAAGATACAGGGAAAAATAAATTTTTTTTTAAATGACCACAAGTTGGTAGAGAAAAGGCCATTTATTCACTGGATCGAAGGGCATTAAAAGATAGATAGATAGATTCGCTCGTAGGGGTGTGTATTGCACTGCGACCTCCTGGATCTATTGTGCCCCCCTTTTCTATAATCCTCCTACGGTATAAGTCCCCGTTCAGAGTATCTTTTCCAGTCCGATGGCTTCCAAAAAGCTAAGGATCTGGCGCGGTTCTAAGGATGGGAGCTCCTTCGATGACAGACAATATAATATGCTCCCCATATTCTTCTTCTTTTGTGGATCAGAGCTCCACAATCCTTGAGGAGATGAGCTGGGGTCTCTTCTGTTGATTCACAGAATCTGCATATGTCAATTTCTTCAAGACCCAGTTTCTTCAGGTGTCCCCTGAGTCTGCAGTGTCCTGTTAAGAATCCTGTCAGTATTCTCAACTTGTTCTTGCTAAGTTTTAGGTAGTCGGCAGTTCTTTTGTGGTCAAATGTCCCGAGAAGTTCTTTGGACTGCCTCAGTTTTGGATAATCTCTCCATAGCTGTTCTCTTTCGTTCTTTTCCTTTGAATCCAGAGTCGCCCGAATGGTGTTCGTCCCAATTCCGGTAAACGGCTCTGGTCCAGTAAAAGGTGTTTCTGATCCCCTTTTTGCAAGCTTATCTGCTTCTTCGTTGCCCTCTATCCCAGTGTGTCCTGGAACCCAGTGGAGAACAACTCTATTTTCTTTCCCTAATTCATTTAATTTGATTAGGCAATCCCAGACTGTTTTGGAGTTGATTTCATAAGAATTCAACGCCTTTATTGCAGCTTGGCTATCTGACAGTATGGCAATACTTGTTTTCTTGTATTTCCTGTCAATGTTGAGTTGTGCACATCTTTCTATTGCATATACTTCTGCTTGGAAGATGCTTGGGTAGCACCCCAATGGTTCGAAGTATTTGGTTCTTGGCCCATACACTCCGGCTCCTGTTCCTTCAGATGTTTTTGATCCGTTGGTATACCATTTTATTGAGTAATGGTCAAGTTGACGGTTCGAAGGATCCGAGCTCCAATTTCTTTTAGTATTTATCTTTGTTGTGAAGTTCCTCTCAAAACAATATTTCTTTACCATATTATCTTTTGGTAATTCTAGCAGGGGCGGTGTTCTTAGAGAGTGAGTCATACTCTTTGAGAGATATGACTTTATTCCTCCCAACTCCTTCCCTGCTCATTCTTAGTATAGTTTCTACTGCCGTTCTTTGTATGACCAGGTGGAGTGGTGTTAGTCCCATGATTACTTCCATGGCCGCTGTTGGGCATGTTCTCATTGCTCCAGTCATACAAATGCATGCCAACCTTTGCACTTTTCCGAGAGCTTTTTTCTCTGTGCTTAGCTGGCTTCTTCTAGCCCAGGCCACTGCCCCATATGTTATTATGGGTCTTACCATCATGATGTACATCCATCTTAGGATACATGGGTTACAACCCCAAGATTTTCCCGCCAAGGATCTGCACACCATCAATGCTCTTGTGGCCTTGTTCACTGCCACCTCCATGTGTTTATTCCATAGAAGTTTACTGTCAAGGATCACTCCTAGAAATTTGACCTCTTTCTCTAGCATAATTTCCTCTCCATTTATTTTAATGGGTCGGATATGCTGTAATTTTCTTTTCCTCGTGAAAGGTACCACCGTGGTCTTCCTCGGGTTGAGATTTAGTCCCACTTTTGAGCACCATTCTTTAGTTGTTTTTAGACCACTTTGTACTATATCGCAAAGTGTTTCCTCGAACTTTCCTCTGGCGATTATGACAATGTCGTCAGCGTATCCCTGACTGTCAATGCCATGGCTGTTCAGTTCTTCCAGTAGTTCGGCCGTTCGGCATTAAAAGAAGATGAAGATAATTTTTTTAGGGCGCTAGGAAGGAACCTCAACGTGGTGCTAGTGTCTTATCTAAAAGACTCGGCTAATCCTTCCAAACAATAGCAAAATACTTCAAACAGAATTGTAAAAATATGAAATTATAAAGCAGCCCGATAAAAAATAAAAATTTTGTATATTTTTATAAGCTCAGGCATCCCAAAAGGACGCTTTATTCCCTTAAAATTTGAATCGTTTCTTACAAAATTTATATGATCTTATTATATGATGATATGGTATGACAAGCACAGAACACAACTTTCAAAAAATGACCAGGCACGGAGGCAACAACTTGGCCAGGAACGGCCCTGCGTGAATAACATTTTTTTAATGTATTTTGACTATAGACTATAACAAAAGTAATTAATTATTAATATTCTTCATACGTTTTAATTTAATTTTAATAAATTTGTATTAAAAATTTGGACTTTTTAACAAGAGAATAAAATATGAGTGTGTTGGCGCCAAAAGTTGATAACCTCCTCTCTCTTTTTGAATTATATAATCATCTCCTATTTCATAGACTTGTTAGAAGCAAATTTATTAAAATTAAATTAAAATGTATGAAAAATATTAATAATTTCCACCAGTCAGCTTGAAACTTAAGAGGCGAGTCTCGAAAAACCGTTAATAGCCGATTCAGAAGCTGGTTACTCTAGGTGGCAAGAGATGGCGTTGGTTCTGCCCATAGGGAAACAAGCATTTCATTTGAAACATTCCAGCTACGTAATTATCAAACAATATTGTTATTTAAACAATAAATGATTTTTTTAGGAAAGGAAATTTTTAAGGGGAGAAAAAAAAATAAATTAAATATTTTAAGTTTATTTTCAAAAGTGAATATAATACGAAATATCATATTTTATATCATAAAGAAATGTATATAGTCATGAACAAAAAAAAAAAAGTGTTACATTTCTTTATGATTTCACCATCATGATAATATCGTATACATACATATATATATATATTTATTTTATTTTTAATAACTTTTGGTTTAATGTATACACATACAGTTATATTTAAAGATTTATTTATAATAACATTATGAAGAATAGAAGAAGAACAATGGAGTGAGTGAATTAAAAAAAAAATAAAAGAAAAAAAAATAGAGAATTTTTTTTGAATAAAATGAGTTTTAGTGATTTGATTACCGACGGATTGAATTCTCTTTTTGAAATATTATTTTGTTAGAGAAGAATAAAGTACAAACACTTTGGTTAGTTTGCACACATTTATTAAGATTCACACGCACACATTTTTTTTACACGCTCTCAAACACTAAATCATTTTTTTTTTTTTTATTATTTATTCCTCAACTAATAATTTTCTATAAAATTAGATATATATATATATATATATATATAGCAAAAACAAACGATCTATTAGGTATATAAATGCCGGAACAAAAGGAAAAATTGGATTTTTAGAACAAATAAAACGAGGTGTGTGCTAGGGTTGCCAACTATGAGAAAGGACAAGCACTCAAACAAAAAAGACACCAAATTAAATGAAACACTTAAATGTGGATTATATTAATGAATAAAATTTAACAACAGCCGAAAAATGTCTTATTTAAAATCTACCAAGTAATATAGGCAGTTATATAATTCGCTGATGTCCGTCTGCCTGTTACACTCTATTTGGGTAAATTCCCGTTGGAATTTCGAAATCAAATTTTATATGCCTAAAGAAGGACCTTCTAGGGATTACAGGAAAATTAATTTTGTCCCAAAATTCTATAACTGAAATTTTACTGGTGTGACAAGCACAGAGCACAACTTTCGATTACCGAAAGTAAGAGAGAGTTGGGTGCTTGTGCGACCACTCGCACCATATTTTTTTATAAGTTTTTCACTTTAATTTTGAAAAGAAACCGACACTTGACAATTTTTCTAAACTCCGTAAAGGACAAAGGCAGGAGGGCTGTCCTTCCCGGTCGGCAACCCTATTTATTATATATTCAATCAAGCATGCATATTTGTTAAATTCCTAGTAAAATTAACAACTTTGCATGCGCTTCCCTAGATTTTAATTTAAAAAAATTTTTTTTTTCGTATAAATAAATCTCTAATTTGAATTTTTTTTTTTTTTTTTTTTTTTTTTACATTAATAATATGTACATATGGTCGTTCGAAATTTATTTTCATTCAGAAAAGAAAGTGAAAATAGAAAATTTTTCCTCTACATTCAGTATTTATAAAATATTTTCACTTAAATTGTTTTAAACAAAAATTTTACCAATTCTAAATAATTAAGCAAATTAGCAATTATATATATATAACTGTTATATATATATATATATATATATATTAGTGATGGATGAATCGCTAGTGTAGCGGACTAGGATTTCTACCTTCTGTATTCGGGATTTTTTTATTATTTATTTAATGAATCCTCAAGTAAGCCCTGGATTGGAATATTGGATTCCACCACAATAGCCTTCAGGCAACTCTACGTCACACAGTGGTTCAAATTGATATTCTAGCTGGACAAAATTCCAAAATATTTTTCCTATAATCAAGTTTGAACTTGAACTTGCAAACCACTTTCTGATGTCTATATGAAATGAAATCAATTTTTTACTTTCTCTTACCTATGTATATATGTAATATATATAGAGAGAAAGTATTGGATTCATGTCAAAAATTCGATGTCGAGATTTTGATGGATCTTCACGTTTTGAGGTCCCCTGAATCCAAAAAAGTGGTTTTCGCGACATGGTCTGTCTGTGTGTGTGTGTGTGTGTCTGTGTGTTCAATTTTAAGGATGAAGGAATTGAGCTACGAGGTTGAAATTTTATATTTAAGGAAAAATAAGCTTTTAATCAAAATCGGCCAAAGAGTACTAGTACTTTACTGATGTACTTTTTCAGTTTTTTCGATTTTCTCAAAATTTGCTCCAACGATTTTTTTTTAAATTCAAAAATCAATTATTTTTTAGATGCTCTTTAAAATGTATATTCTCATTTTGCGATTGAAATCTTCTGAAGACCACTTTACTCTTGTGTTTCATAGGAAAGATAGGAGAAATGGTTGCCATGGTAACAAAATATAAATATTTTCCCATACTTATAAATTTTACATCTGAATTCAAATGTACCGTACTGTCGGGAACTAAATATATTTCGACACAAAGAAACTGGTGTGACAAGCACAGTACACAACTTTCGATTACCGAAAGGTAAGAGAAGTTATGTGCTGCCCACCCCAGATTTTTTGAAGGTCTTTTCGGCATCTTACAAGTAAAGTAATCCAAAACATTAAATTCCGATTTCATTGAAACTTGGTACAATTAAATAAATGATAAATCTATATATAAATTTGAAAAAAATTTCGACCAATGAATGAACAGTTTATTTTTAAAAAAAAACTTTTAAAAATTATTCCTGAAAATCAGTACAATAGTGAAAATCATTAAAAAAAGTGTTTAAAACATATTTTGTTTTTACAATAACTACATTTTATGAAAGAAAAATCATTACAATTTTCGGTATTCATAAAACACAAATTATTTTCACTATTGAAATAAAATTTAACTGGGTTATCAAAATTACCAGGATGATCTTTTGAATAACCAGCAGAAAACCATCAATATTTAAACAAGTTTAGATATCTTGGCGAGGAAAGTTGATTATGTGTTAATGATTGTAAAATTAAAATATTATTCCTTTGATATAAATTAATATCCAGATTATAGAGCATAACTCTATCAGAAATCTTTCTAACAAAATTGCTTGTATTTAAATTTTGTTTGTATTATATATCTCTGGACATTGACCTTAATATAAAGCTTTTCTTATTTTATATATATCATTAGTTTCGAATTAAAATTTTATAGTCTTAAACTTAACTTTTTTACTTTTTATTAGTTTTTTTTAGTTTTTTTCTAGTTTAATGCATATTTATATTAGTTGTTTAATTGTACAAAGTTTCATTGAAATAGGTTGGGAACTACTGCTAATCAATTCCCACAGTAATCCATCCATCCACTATTATATATATATATATGTCGTAGACAGATCGTGAAATTAGACAGTTCATGAACTGTCTAGACATTTCATGAACTGCAGCCAGATCGTGTAATGGTCAAACAGTTACATGATCTGGCTAAAAATTTTAGACAGTTCATGAAATGCAATTGGGCCTTAGACAGATCGTGTAATGCTCGAGAATTACATGAAATGTCTAAATTTTTTAGGCAGTTCATGAACTGCCTAGCAGCAGTTTTGCCGATCGTGTACTGTTTGTAATTTAATGCAATAAATCTAATAAAAAAAATTTTATTTTTTCGAAAATCAAAAAAAGGGTTTCTATAAGTTGTAGACATTTAAAATCGCTTTAATTTAAAAAAAAATTGAGGTAGATAGCTTCAAATTTGTGGCCGCTGGAATCTCCCAAAATTAGAATCCCGAGACGCGCACCTTAACTCAAGATTTACAAAGTGAGGAAGATTTGGAAAATTTAGTAATCGATAATAATAATAATATTGAAAAAAATTGACTTTTTTCGAGATCTTTATTTGCTTTACAAACAGTACACGATCGGCAAAACTTCTGTTAGGCAGTTCATGAACTGCCTAAAAAATTTAGACATTTCATGTAATTCTCGAGCATTACACGATCTGTCCAAGGCCCAATTGCATTTCATGAACTGTCTAAAATTTTTAGCCAGATCATGTAACTGTTTGACCATTACACGATCTGGCTGCAGTTCAAATGCTCTAGACAGTTCATGAACTGTCTAATTTCACGATCTGTCTACGACATATATATATATATATATATATATATAAATCAAATTACTTGAATTTTCAGTGATGATATCAACAAATTCTCATGTTTCATTGGACTTTGTTTTTTTTTAATGACAAGCCATTCAACAATCAAAATAAAATAATATAAATTAGTCAATCAAAAATTCCTTTTAATAAAACGATTTTATCCGAAATTTCATTAAAAAACAATCGCGTAAAAATTAACTGGTTAAAAAAAAAAAAAAAAAAAAAAGTATTTTGGGTGTTAAAAAGAAAATGCAAAATCTTAAAAAAAATGTCTTTAAAATGTGCAATAGTGAATTGCGCCGCGCTAGAAAGTCAAAAATAGAAATATTTTTTTTTTCAACTATGATTTTTTTTTTTTTTAATGCAAGTATTTAATCGTGGAGAGCTATAGTTAACGCTTCAATTTCAGCAACAACTTCCGATTTCCGTTTAATTTTCTCCAATTGCTCTTTTTCTGGATTTTTTTAAATTACCCGATCGAATACGTTGCTCGGTGGCTTCAATTTCCCGGAGTTTTTTCTGCAAATTCTTTAGCCGTTTTGTTGGATCGGGTGTGCTCTCTGCTGCTGCTGCTGCTGCTGCTGGTGGTGCTGGTGCTGCATACGAGGAGGACGAGTTGGACGTTGTTTTGTTATTGTTATTGGTGGGTGTCGGGGTGGGTGTGGTGGCTGTCACAGCGGTGGATGTGTTCCCTTTTGTTGATGACGACGACGATGATGCTGATGCTGATGCTTTTTGTTAATGATAAAGTGCTGCTGCTTGTGGAAATCTCAACTTTATTCAATGCTGTGGTGACTTGAGCGATATTTGCTGCTGCCGCCGCAGCTGCTGCTTTGGAACGTTTCTTCTTTGATTTTACTAAAAAAAAAAAAAAAATCATTGGATGATTGAAGATATATTTTCTTTGGCTGGAGACTGTTATGAGTATTGGTGCTGGATAGGCAGCCAGGATTGGAAATAAAACACAATTTTATTTCAATCTGCTCGTCGGCGGGTGCTAATCGCCCTCTTCCTCAGGACTGAGCAGGTGTCAATTATAACAATAAGATGCTCAGTCCTGAGGAAGGGGGCGCTTAGCACACGAAGCGTTGACCAGAGATTGAAATAAAATTGTGTTTTATTTCTAATCCTGAATGCCTACCCAGCACCAATACTATACATTGGATGATAGATTACAATAGAATATATCCCCTAATACCCTAATAATACAAATTGCTTCGTTGTAATTCTCCATTACCACAAGTGGCGTTGCTGTCGTTGATTTCCTTATAAGAAAAAAAATGCTCCTCGAATTATAAAAAATGCTATTTTATTAAATATTTGAAAAAAAAATAACAGCAGATTTTTTATTAAATATATTTTCAAAGAAAATTGTTATTCCCATCCTGGTCCTAAAATCACGCCAAATGCATCAGATTTTTTTTATATAAAACAGGTCCTGTAGAATTCTAGATATATAAGCCTAAATAAGCAGAAACCCTAGATGCATGAAATTATATGGACCCTGTTACGCATTGGTGTGTCAAGCGCCAAAAAAAAATAAAAATTGAGTTAAGCACGGGAATATTGTTTCAAATGCTATAATTAATAGTATTTTTTTTTATGAAAATATGTCCTAAAAAAATTTATATTTAATGTTACTTGCACAATTAACAACAAAAATTATATATAATCCAAAGAAAATAAAACTTTAATGTTAATTTTCTAAAATATCGGTACCTTGCGCTGATAACACACTAATGCGGTAATAGGGTCCATATATATTAAAAAATAATTAAATTACCTTCAGAAAATTCATTTGAGATCGTAGGTTTGACAAAATTTCTTCATGAACAGAAATTATTTCATCTGGCTCCAAAGAAATTGGCGGAGGTTGTGTTGAACCAGTTTTTCTTTTTTCTTTTTTCTTCTTATTAGATTTTGCTAAAATAAAAATAAAAATATAAACAAAAAATTATTAAAAAGACAAAATCAAAATAATATTTCTGGTAAATATATAAATATACTGGTATGTATTTGACAAAAGACCATATCCCTATGTACGTCAAAAAATTTCCTTAAAATAAAATCCACTTGCGACATAAGCAAGAGCCACGAAAAATCTCCCTCCCTTCCAACAATATATGGACCCTGT
>JAKCPI010022367.1:0-18594 GCA_023213315.1 Euborellia annulipes | reverse complement strand
TGCACTTTTCCGAGAGCTTTTTCTCTTGTGCTTAGCTGGCTTCTTCTAGCCCAGGCCACTGCCCCATATGTTATTATGGGTCTTACCATCATGATGTACATCCATCTTAGGATACAAGGGTTACAACCCCAAGATTTTCCGCCAAGGATCTGCACACCATCAATGCTCTCGGGCCTTGTTCACTGCCACCTCCATGTGTTTATTCCATAGAAGTTTACTGTCAAGGATCACTTCTAGAAATTTGACCTCTTCCTCTAGCATAATTTCCTTTCCACTTATTTCTTAATGGGTCGGATATGCTGTAATTTTCTTTTTCCTCGTGAAAGGTACCACCGTGGTTCCCCAAGCCCGATTTAGTCCCACTTTTGAGCACCATTCTTTAGTTGTTTTTAGACCACTTTGTACTATATCGCAAAGTGTTTCCTCGAACTTTCCGGGGCGATTATGACAATGTCGTCAGCGTATCCCTGACTGTCAATGCCATGGCTGTTCGGTTCTTCCAGTAGTTCGGCCGTTCGGCATTGATAGAAGATGAAGATAATTTTTTTGGGGCGCTAGGAAGGAACCTCATCGTGGTGCTTCTAGTAACCTTGTCTTATCTAAAACACTCGGCTAATCACTTCCAAACAACAGCAAAATACTTCAAACAGAATTTTAAAAAAATTAGAGTATAAAGCAGCCCGATAAAAAATAAAAATTTTGTATATTTTTATAAAGCTCAGGCATCCAAAAAAAGGACGCTTTATTCCCTTAAAATTTGAATCGTTTCTTACAAAATTTATATGATCTTATTATATGATGATATGGTATGACAAGCACAGAACACAACTTTAAAAAAATGACCAGGCACGGAGGCAACAACTTGGCCAGGAACGACCCTGCGTGAATTAACATTTTTTAATGTATTTTGACTATAGACTATAACAAAAGTAATTAATTATTAATATTCTTCATACGTTTTAATTTAATTTTAATAAATTTGTATTAAAAATTTGGACTTTTTAACAAGAGAATAAAATACGAGTGTGTTGGCGCCAAAAAGTTGATAAACCTCCTCTCTCTTTTTTGAATTATATAATAATCATCCCTATTCTCCTATTTCATAGACTTGTTAGAAGCAAATTTATTAAAATTAAATTAAAACGTATGAAAAATATTAATAATTTCCACCAGATCAGCTTGAAACTTAAGAGGCGAGTCTCGAAAAACCGTTAATAGCCGATTCAGAAGCTGGTTACTCTAGGTGGCAAGAGATGGCGTTGGTTCTGCCCATAGGGGAAACAAGCATTTCATTTGAAACAATCCTAGCCATACGTAATTATCAAACAATATTGTTATTTAAACAATAAATGATTTTTTAGGAAAAGGAAATTTTTAAGGGAGAAAAAAAAAATAAATTAAATATTTTAAGTTTATTTTCAAAAGTGAATATAATACGAAATATCATATTTTATATCATAAAGAAATGTATATATGTCTTGAGACAAAAAAAAAAAGAATTGTTACATTTCTTTATGATTTCACCATCATGATAATATCGTATACATACATATATATATATTTATTTTTATTTTTAATAACTTTTGGTATTAATGTCCATACACAGCACAGTAATATATTTAAAGATTTATTTATAATAACATTATGAAGAATAGAAGAAGAACAATGGAGTGAGGGAATTAAAAAAAATAAAAAGAAAAAAATAGAGAATTTTTTTGAATAAAATGAGTTTTAGTGATTAGATTACCGACGGATTTTGAATTCTCTTTTTTGAAATATTATTTTGTTAGAGAAGAATAAGTACAAACACTTTGGTTAGTTTGCACACATTTATTAAGATTCACACGCACACATTTTTTTTACACGCTCTCAAACACTAAATCATTTTTTTTTTTTTATTTATTCCCTCAACTAATAATTTTCTATAAAATTAGATATATATATATATATATATAAAGCAAAAACAAACGATCTATTAGGTATATAAATGCCGGAACAAAAGGAAAATTGGATTTTTAGAACAAATAAAACGAGGTGTGTGCTAGGGTTGCCAACTATGAGAAAGGACAAGCACTCAAACAAAAAAGACACCAAATTAAATGAAACACTTAAATGTGGATTATATTAATGAATAAAATTTAACAACAGCCGAAAAATGTCTTATTTAAAATCTACCAAGTAATATAGGCAGTTATATAATTCGCTGATGTCCGTCTGCCTGTTACACTCTATTTGGGTAAATTCCCGTTGGAATTTCGAAATCAAATTTTATATGCCTAAAGAAGGACCTTCTAGGGATTACAGGAAAATTAATTTTGTCCCAAAATTCTATAACTGAAATTTTACTGGTGTGACAAGCACAGAGCACAACTTTCGATTACCGAAAGTAAGAGAGTTGGGTGCTTGTGCGACCACTCGCACCATATTTTTTTATAAGTTTTTCACTTTAATTTTGAAAAGAAACCGACACTTGACAATTTTTCTAAACTCCGTAAAGGACAAAGGCAGGAGGGCTGTCCTTCCCGGTCGGCAACCCTATTTATTATATATTCAATCAAGCATGCATATTTGTTAAATTCCTAGTAAAATTAACAACTTTGCATGCGCTTCCCTTAGATTTTAATTTAAAAAAATTTTTTTTTTTCGTATAAATAAATCTCTAATTTGAATTTTTTTTTTTTTTTTTTTTTTTTACATTAATAATATGTACATATGGTCGTTCGAAATTTATTTTCATTCAGAAAAGAAAGTGAAAATAGAAAATTTTTCCTCTACATTCAGTATTTATAAAATATTTTCACTTAAATTGTTTTAAACAAAAATTTTACCAATTCTAAATAATTAAGCAAATTAGCAATTATATATATATAACTGTTATATATATATATATATATATATTAGTGATGGATGAATCGCTAGTGTAGCGGACTAGGATTTCTACCTTCTGTATTCGGGATTTTTTTATTATTTATTTAATGAATCCTCAAGTAAGCCCTGGATTGGAATATTGGATTCCACCACAATAGCCTTCAGGCAACTCTACGTCACACAGTGGTTCAAATTGATATTCTAGCTGGACAAAATTCCAAAATATTTTTCCTATAATCAAGTTTGAACTTGAACTTGCAAACCACTTTCTGATGTCTATATGAAATGAAATCAATTTTTTACTTTCTCTTACCTATGTATATATGTAATATATATATAGAGAGAAAGTATTGGATTCATGTCAAAAATTCGATGTCGAGATTTTGATGGATCTTCACGTTTTGAGGTCCCCTGAATCCAAAAAAGTGGTTTTCGCGACATGGTCTGTCTGTGTGTGTGTGTGTGTGCTGTGTGTTCAATTTTAAGGATGAAGGAATTGAGCTACGAGGTTGAAATTTTATATTTAAGGAAAAATAAGCTTTTAATCAAAATCGGCCAAAGAGTACTAGTACTTTACTGATGTACTTTTTCAGTTTTTTCGATTTTCTCAAAATTTGCTCCAACGATTTTTTTTTAAATTCAAAAATCAATTATTTTTTAGATGCTCTTTAAAATGTATATTCTCATTTTGCGATTGAAATCTTCTGAAGACCACTTTACTCTTGTGTTTCATAGGAAAGATAGGAGAAATGGTTGCCATGGTAACAAAATATAAATATTTTCCCATACTTATAAATTTTACATCTGAATTCAAATGTACCGTACTGTCGGGAACTAAATATATTTCGACACAAAGAAACTGGTGTGACAAGCACAGTACACAACTTTCGATTACCGAAGGTAAGAGAAAGTTGTGTGCTGTGCGCCAGTCACACCAGATTTTTTTTTAAGGTCTTTTTCGGCATCTTACAAGTAAAGTAATCCAAAACATTAAATTCCGATTTCATTGAAACTTGGTACAATTAAATAAATGATAAATCTATATATAAATTTGAAAAAATTTCGACCAATGAATGAACAGTTTATTTTAAAAAAACTTTTAAAAATTATTCCTGAAAATCAGTACAATAGTGAAAATCATTAAAAAAAGTGTTTAAAACATATTTTGTTTTTACAATAACTACATTTTATGAAAGAAAAATCATTACAATTTTCGGTATTCATAAAACACAAATTATTTTCACTATTGAAATAAAATTTAACTGGGTTATCAAAATTACCAGGATGATCTTTTGAATAACCAGCAGAAAACCATCAATATTTAAACAAGTTTAGATATCTTGGCGAGGAAAGTTGATTATGTGTTAATGATTGTAAAATTAAAATATTATTCCTTTGATATAAATTAATATCCAGATTATAGAGCATAACTCTATCAGAAATCTTTCTAACAAAATTGCTTGTATTTAAATTTTGTTTGTATTATATATCTCTGGACATTGACCTTAATATAAAGCTTTTCTTATTTTATATATATCATTAGTTTCGAATTAAAAATTTTATAGTCTTAAACTTAACTTTTTTACTTTTTATTAGTTTTTTTTAGTTTTTTTCTAGTTTAATGCATATTTATATTAGTTGTTTAATTGTACAAAGTTTCATTGAAATAGGTTGGGAACTACTGCTAATCAATTCCCACAGTAATCCATCCATCCACTATTATATATATATATATGTCGTAGACAGATCGTGAAATTAGACAGTTCATGAACTGTCTAGACATTTCATGAACTGCAGCCAGATCGTGTAATGGTCAAACAGTTACATGATCTGGCTAAAAATTTTAGACAGTTCATGAAATGCAATTGGGCCTTAGACAGATCGTGTAATGCTCGAGAATTACATGAAATGTCTAAATTTTTTAGGCAGTTCATGAACTGCCTAGCAGCAGTTTTGCCGATCGTGTACTGTTTGTAATTTAATGCAATAAATCTAATAAAAAAATTTTATTTTTTCGAAAATCAAAAAAAGGGTTTCTATAAGTTGTAGACATTTAAAATCGCTTTAATTTAAAAAAAAATTGAGGTAGATAGCTTCAAATTTGTGGCCGCTGGAATCTCCCAAAATTAGAATCCCGAGACGCGCACCTTAACTCAAGATTTACAAAGTGAGGAAGATTTGGAAAATTTAGTAATCGATAATAATAATAATATTGAAAAAAATTGACTTTTTTTCGAGATCTTTATTTGCTTTACAAACAGTACACGATCGGCAAAACTTCTGTTAGGCAGTTCATGAACTGCCTAAAAAATTTAGACATTTCATGTAATTCTCGAGCATTACACGATCTGTCTAAGGCCCAATTGCATTTCATGAACTGTCTAAAATTTTTAGCCAGATCATGTAACTGTTTGACCATTACACGATCTGGCTGCAGTTCATGAAATGTCTAGACAGTTCATGAACTGTCTAATTTCACGATCTGTCTACGACATATATATATATATATATATATATAAAATCAAATTACTTGAATTTTCAGTGATGATATCAACAAATTCTCATGTTTCATTGGACTTTGTTTTTTTTTAATGACAAGCCATTCAACAATCAAATAAAATAATATAAATTAGTCAATCAAAAATTCCTTTTAATAAAACGATTTTATCCGAAATTTCATTAAAAAACAATCGCGTAAAAATTAACTGGTTAAAAAAAAAAAAAAAAAAAAAAAAAAAAAAAGAAAATGCAAAATCTTAAAAAAAATGTCTTTAAAATGTGCAATAGTGAATTGCGCCGCGCTAGAAAGTCAAAAATAGAAATATTTTTTTTTTCAACTATGATTTTTTTTTTTTAATGCAAGTATTTAATCGTGGAGAGCTATAGTTAACGCTTCAATTTCAGCAACAACTTCCGATTTCCGTTTAATTTTCTCCAATTGCTCTTTTTCTGGATTTTTTAAATTACCCGATCGAATACGTTGCTCGGTGGCTTCAATTTCCCGGAGTTTTTTCTGCAAATTCTTTAGCCGTTTTGTTGGATCGGGTGTGCTCTCTGCTGCTGCTGCTGCTGCTGCTGGTGGTGCTGGTGCTGCATACGAGGAGGACGAGTTGGACGTTGTTTTGTTATTGTTATTGGTGGGTGTCGGGGTGGGTGTGGTGGCTGTCACAGCGGTGGATGTGTTCCCTTTTGTTGATGACGACGACGATGATGCTGATGCTGATGCTTTTGTTAATGATAAAGTGCTGCTGCTTGTGGAAATCTCAACTTTATTCAATGCTGTGGTGACTTGAGCGATATTTGCTGCTGCCGCCGCAGCTGCTGCTTTGGAACGTTTCTTCTTTGATTTTACTAAAAAAAAAAATCATTGGATGATTGAAGATATATTTTCTTTGGCTGGAGACTGTGTATAGTATTGGTGCTGGATAGGCAGCCAGGATTAGAAATAAAACACAATTTTATTTCAATCTGCTCGTCGACGTTTCGGGTGCTAATCGCCCTCTTCCTCAGGACTGAGCAGGTGTCAATTATAACAATAAGATGCTCAGTCCTGAGGAAGGGGGCGATTAGCACCCGAAACGTTGACGAGAAGATTGAAATAAAATTGTGTTTTATTTCTAATCCTGAATGCCTATCCAGCACCAATACTATACATTGGATGATAGATTACAATAGAATATATCCCCTAATACCCTAATAATACAAATTGCTTCGTTGTAATTCTCCATTACCACAAGTGGCGTTGCTGTCGTTGATTTACTTATAAGAAAAAAAATGCTCCTCGAATTATAAAAAATGCTATTTTATTAAATATTTGAAAAAAATAACAGCAGATTTTATTAAATATATTTTCAAAGAAAATTGTTATTTCTATCCTGGTCCTAAAATCACGCCAAAATGCATCAGATTTTTTTTATATAAAACAGGTCCTATAGAATTCTAGAAAACAAGCCTAAATAAGCAGAAACCCCAGATGCATGAAATTATATGGACCCTGTTACGCATTGGTGTGTCAAGCGCCAAAAAAAATTAAAAATTGAGTTAAGCACGGAATATTGTTTCAAATGCTATAATTAATAGTATTTTTTTTTTTATGAAATATGTCCTAAAAAAATTTATATTTAATGTTACTTGCACAATTGACAACAAAAATTATATATAATCCAATAATTTTCTAAAATATCGGTACCTTGCGCTTGACACACTAATGCGTAATAGGGTCCATATATATTAAAAAATAATTAAATTACCTTCAGAAAATTCATTTGAGATCGTAGGTTTGACAAATTCTTCATGAACAGAAATTATTTCATCTGGCTCCAAAGAAATTGGCGGAGGTTGTGTTGAACCAGTTTTCTTTTTCTTTTTCTTCTTATTAGATTTTGCTAAAATAAAAATAAAAATATAAACAAAAATTATTAAAAAGACAAAATCAAATATTTTCTAGTAAATATATAAATATACTGGTATGTATTTGACAAAAGACCATATCCCTATGTACGTCAAAAAATTTCCTTAAAATAAAATCCACTTGCGACATAAGCAAGAGCCACGAAAAAGAATCTCCCCTCCCTTCCAACAATATATGGACCCTGTTACGCATTAGTGTGTCAAGCGCCACCTACCGAGTTTTAATAAAATTAACATTAAAGTTTTTTGTTTTCATTGGATTATATATAATTTTTTTTGTCAATTGTGCAAGTAACATTAAATATAAAAAGATATGAGTAGGATGGCAGCCAGGAAAGATATCAGACAAAAAATTAAATCAATTTTTATCTAATTTTATTACGATCGCCGACGTTTCGGACGCAAATCGCGCCCTTCCTCAGGACAATCGATGGTCAATGAAATACAGATGGGCGTATTTTTTTAATTAACAATATAGAAACACAATTCACGGGTGTGAGATGCATTGTTTTGTACTGTATATATTTGCTGTTACCCATTGAACCCTTTCGCATTAAAATTTTTTTAGATTTTAATGCGAAAGGGTTCAATGGGTAACAGCAAATATATACAGTACAAAACAATGCATCTCACACCCGTGAATTGTGTTTCTATATTGTTAATTAAAAAAATACGCCCATCTGTATTTCATTGACCATCGATTGTCCTGAGGAAGGGCGCGATTTGCGTCCGAAACGTCGGCGATCGTAATAAAATTAGATAAAAATTGATTTAATTTTTGTCTGATTTCTTTCCTGGCTGCCATCCTACTCATATCTTCTAATAGTTCAGCCATCATCTAAATATTATTAAATATAAATTTTTTTAGGACATATTTCATAAAAAA
This sequence comes from Euborellia annulipes, assembly GCA_023213315.1. Lineage (NCBI taxonomy): Eukaryota > Metazoa > Arthropoda > Insecta > Dermaptera > Anisolabididae > Euborellia > Euborellia annulipes. The sequence continues at coordinate 10,430 of JAKCPI010022367.1, read as the reverse complement.
TATTATTAATTATAGCATTTGAAACAATATTCCGTGCTTAACTCAATTTTTAATTTTTTTTTTTTTTGGCGCTTGACACACTATTGCATAACAGGGTCCAATTAAGACAATACTAATAAGTATATCTATCGTACTATCTTTGTGTCAATATTTTGGTCCACGGTTTAAATCAAATCAAGTGTTAGTTTGACCAGAGAGCAAGTAAAGGATTTTTATTTGACTGGCTTTGTGCCGAGATCAATTGAATACGTACTTTCTGAATCAAGGATGAGACCAGGAATTGGTTGAATTGCTTTGTTACGATCATCCGATGAAGACACCACGGGATTATACCCAACTGGGTATTTGGGTTGACTTTTCACAAATTGTTTTCCTTTACTTTCATACCTAAAAAATAAAATCAATTAATACAAATTTATTCTAAACAATATTGAGGTGATGGCTGAACAGTGAGTGCTATTAACAGATATGAGTAAGATGGCAGCCAAGAAAGAAATCAGACAAAAATTTAATCAATCTTTATCTAATTTTATTTCGATTGCCGACGTTTCGAACGCAAATCGCGCCCTTCCTCAGGACAATCGATAGTTAATAAAATACAGTTAGGCGTATTTTGTTTGTGCCGAGAGGCGTAGCGAAGTAGGGACAGTGAGAGACAATATTAAGTCGCACCCATGCGTATTCTACTTATGATTATTTCATTGTTTTTAAAAAAATATATATTTTTTAAAGGAAACTTTCATGATTCAAACCTAGAAAATTTCCAATAAAGATTTTCATTTTCTTTTATAAAAACAATGAAATAATCACAAGTAGAAAACGCATGGGTGGGACTTAACTTTGGCGTTCACTGTACCTACTTCGCTACGCCTTTTCGGCCCTGTCCCAATGTCCTAGAGACGATTTTTACCTTCTCACCATCACACTAAACTAATCCCTTTCGCATTATCTCTCGTCTTGTTAAATATTATTGTTATTAAAAACATAAAAAATATGGGGCGAGACTTTCTCGTATATTCTTTTGGAATTACGTCTGGGTGTGTGTGTGTGTGTGTGAACACGATTGCCTAATAAGTTTTTTCAGAAATTTCAAAATTTTCAATTTCTTTGTTATATTATGATAAAATACTCAATTTTAAAAAAGTTTTTATTCTTTGATATTTTTCCGAAAACTGAATAGTTTTTGAAATAATCACAAAAGAAAAAGAAATTTTTCGTAAATTTTGGAAAGAAAAAAATAAAAAAAAAAAAAATCATACAGGTGTCTTTAAAAACATGTAAATATAAACAAATTCATTTGTGAAACAAATGAACACACACACACATAATGCCCAAAATGGTATTTTTGGACTCAGGGAAGACTAAAACGTGGAGAATCATCAAAATCTCGAAGTCGAATTTTTTCACGATTACAATACTTTCTCTTTATATTCTATACGAGAAAGTAAAAAAAAAAAAAAAACTTAACTCTAATTAAAATCGCACCTTAATATCCCTACTTCCAATAAACCGGGACTTGCAAGTGTCCCCTCAACTCACTACAAAAGTGCCTTTTTAGATTGAATGTTTTAAGTCCAAACCCTCAGATAGCTGGAGTCCAAATAGGACCTCGTCGTGTCAGAAAGCTCACTTGTTAACAATTTTCGTTGTTAAATAGTCCTAGATTAAAAATCCTTGTTTCATGTTTGTCGTCATTAAAACGACATTTCTTTAATAAATTGTTGCTGATAATAAGTTGGGTTCAGTGGGCTTGTGTCATCCCGGCCTGTGACCCATGTCATTTTGAGTTGATCCAGTTTTTTTTGGGAACTTTTTCTGAATATGTTTAAAAATAAAAAGAAAAAAAACAATTAACAATTCTAAACAAAACAATCACAAATTCAAATTTAAAAAAATCCGGGGGCCTGGTAACAGAGAAAGTAGAGAAATAGTCACCACAATCGTTGCGGTTAAGCGATGCCAATCGCGGCGAAAGCTCGGGATTGGTGACCTTGAGCCATCAGCGTGTGGAACCCTCCCCGGCAGCCATCGGTACTTTGTAAATTAATTAAATGACATATGGAAGCAGAGGCAGCCAAAACATAAAATTCTCTGAATGCTTAACCAATCAGCCGAAGACGTTTCGGTCTATTTATTATAAACCATCCTCAGTCCATTAATTGGTATATTTATGCTCTGACTAACTCTGAGCATAAATATACCAATTAATGGACTGACTAACTCTGAGCATAAATATACCAATTAATGGACTGAGGATGGTTTATAATAAATAGACCGAAACGTCTTCGGCTGATTGGTTAAGCATTCAGAGAATTTTATGTTTTGGCTGCCTCTGCTTCCTTATCTCCTTTAATCAACATACACAGCCACTACTTACATCTCAACTTTGTAATTTAAATTATAATAAATAAAATTCTAACCCCTAATGGCCGCAGTAGCCCAGAAGGGTTAAAAAAACACAAAATTAAAAAAAACTTATTTTATGCCGACACCTCAGCCCTGCTTTTATCTTTTGTTAAAAAAAGATAAAACTTAACTCGCACCTGTGTGCTCAGGTGCTATTATAAGCTGATCTTAAAGACAAAATATCTTTTGACACCCCATGTCCTGAGGATCCTGACGTAAAATCTCAAATGTCACCATGGGGGGCTGAACCAAAAGTAAATAATTGAGAAGTATATTATATTAAAAAAATATAAAATTATCAATAAATTCTTGAGAACTTATGGTTCAAGTCAATAGGACTTTAATTATTAATGCAATCACTCAGTGAATAAGAATGAAAATGTATTAATAGATCTAAAACTTCTTTATAAGAGAGTTTGTAAATTATTTGCCTATTTTTTTTTTTGTAAACCTAATAGGAGATTGATAGTGATTTATTAATTTAAAATTGAGATACATACAAAGGAACTTCTTCTTGGGGAACATAACCTTCTCGAACTCGCCTCTGCTTTCTCCAAGTTCCATCAGGTCTTTGACTCGCCGCGATGAACTTAGCACCTTTAATCAAAACAGAATTAATAAAATAACTTATATACTATAAAATAGATTATTTCTAATGCATACCTAGTTCATCTTGAATATATGTTGGGGTGCCCAATGCCATCGGATAATAAAATCAAATTGATTTTATTTTTACAAATACGATATTAAAAAAAAAAAATTCTTTTTTAAATAAAAGTGAAAAGAAATTAAATTATTTTGAGGTAAGATGATTATATTTCAAAGTGAAATTATTTTAGTAATGAAAAATAAGAAATGAAGAAAATCATCAAGCAAACAAATGTCAGCAGGCATAAGCGATATCTGCAGGCGATTTTTTGAACTAGAAAATAAGCACATGTTCTTTGTATTTATTTATTTACAAATTTTTTTTTAAATAAATTAAAAATTTTTTTATAAATTAGAAAAACTTTTTATAAAAATTTTATTGCGTTTTTTTTTTTTTAATCTTTTAAAAACAAATTTAACAAATTAGTGTAAAATTAATTCTTACAAAAAATATATTATCATAATTTATAACATTAAACAACTTGGTTCTTTAAAAAACTAATAAACTTTATTCATTCATCTATATTTCTTAAAAAAAAAAAAAAATTGATATTTTACAGAGGCCTATATATCTTATTTCTTCGAAAGTCTAGGATAAAGGGAGTTTTCTTTCCAACACCGACAAGGAATGAATAAATTTTTCTTCTTTATTTGCTTGCTCTTCTTCAATTTATATAATTATTTAATTTTTTTTTTTTTTTTTTTTGTTTTATTTAAATTTAAGCGCGCTCCAAGGTCTGCTCACTCGCCAAGTTCTGACAGGAATTGATAAGAACACGTCATTCCCTCCAACAGCGATTGTCTGGTGTTTTTTAGGCCTAAAACAACTTGCCACTATTTATTAATACCATTCAAATATTATTTTTATTTCATTTAAAGTATAAAATTCCATAAAAGTTTTATTTTATCGGACTAGATATTCAAAATGTGATGACAAATTCGTTAAATTTTCAAAATACAAATTATATATCTAGTCCGGGTTCCTAATCTAATATGTATGTATTATAAAAATGAAATCCATGGCTCTTAAATGGATATTTATATTATTTTATATTTTAATTTTAACTACCTCAAATGCTTCTGACTCTGTTGAAAAATTACCTTATTGTGATTCTACGAATTTAGAAGTATCAAAATTGGAAAAGTAAATATCTAGAATGTTTTTGTTTTGGATCTCATTAATGACTCATCATTCATCTATATATATATATTATTTTTATTTTTTTTAGTTTAATTTTTGTAAGCACTTTGGATGGAAAGTTATCAGCTTTAAATGCAGCTGAAGGCGGATCTTTGCGATGGAGTCTTTCAACAGGACCTGGACCTTTGCTTTCTTCCAGTATTCACAATTTAGAAGTAAATAAATATTTATTTTCTAAGTTATTCTTATCTAGATCATTTTTAATGATATGCTTCCATTTTATGTTGTGATTGAGATAATAGAGAGCTCTCATAAAAGAAAATGAAATATTTCTAAGTCATTAGAATGGCAGATGTTTGGTGAAACGTTAATTATTCGTTCCAATATTTAATTTTCACTTTCTGATAAGAACTTATTAAATTTAATGAGCAAACATCTGAGAGGGGTGTCATCCCACTCTCACCGATTTATTTATAATCAAAGCAATTTTTTAAATAAACTCGCAACAATTACGAATTTTTTCCCTTAGCACTGGGATGATCCAGAACTTCAAAACAGGAATCTATATTTTCAAAATAATAGTTCGTGATGAAGCCTCTATCCAGGCTGCAATTTTGGCTTTAAGAAAATGAACAGACTTCTATCTGTCAAAATTCTCTTGACATTTCGAGGATTAAGCTTCAGTCAATCTTAAAAATCCTTCCCGATGTCGCCGAGACAAAGACACACTGATATTAATGAAAGTTTTTAGTGTAGACCAGAATACATTTAAATTAAATTAAAAGTCGGTAGTTTCTTTCTTGATCAATTCAAGATGGTAATAGAGAAAATAAATAAAACGAATTTCTTAAAAAATTACAGTTTTAAACATCTTTGGACATCTGCCTGACAAGTTTGCTCAAGTTTCCACTTGTTTGCACTTGTCAGAGCCAATTTAACTATACATACATTACTTGACAGCCAGGTGTCCAAAGATACTCTGAAATATAAAACTGTAATTTTTTAAGAAATATATATATAAATGAACTCGTTTTATTTTCTCTATTTCCAATTTGAATTGACCAAGAAAGAAACTACTGACTTTTAATTTAATTTGATATTAATGAATACAGGAAAAGTGAATAAATAATTCTAAATATTTGGAAAGAATAAAAAAAAAAACTCTTTGATGAGTTTTAAGATTCCATATTTTTCGAAATCCCTGTAAAAACACAAAAAAAAATTTAAAAAAAAGTTTGTAAAATTTATTTATTTCTAATGTGATTCTTTCATAAAATTAATAGTGAATTTTGAGCCGACAAAAGTCTACTTTGTTTTCATTTCCTATTATAAAATCAAAGCTCTGACTCACAACTCATTATCTCTCTTGTCAGCTATTGATATATATATATAGGTGAACTCAGAAATTATTTAACTATTACAAAATTAATTATAATACTTTTATATTGTCTATAATTATATTATCTTTTTTTTTAGTTAACAAACAATGGCAATTTAGTCCGAATGATTCCTTCTTTAAGTGGAGGACTTTATAAATTCAATGGAGAAAATCTTGAACCAATCCCAATTACAGCTGATAAATTGCTTAAATCATCTTCATTTCTATTTTCGGATGATTTAGTAATATCAGGTATATTTTAAATATTTTAATATATTTTTAGTATATACCAGGGGTTCCCAAACTTATTCAGTTCCCGGCGCCCTTATGGATAAATTTTGAACTAATCTAGTATTGCCATCTAGCCAAGTGTCATATAACTAGGAAACTTATAAACATTCTTCCCATAGAGCTGTCCCCCCATCTCCTCGTAGTTGCCTGGGGGCCATTGTGGTGAGATCCAATATTCCAATCCAGTGCCTGTTTGAGGGTTTGTTTACATTAAATAAATAGATTTTAAACCGAAAACTAGACAAGATTTTTCGTATCCTCCTTTAAGCTAGAGATTACTTGTCGATATTGTTAGCAGATGGTACGCTGTAGGAGTTATTAAAAAGACAAATTTATCCTTTGGCTTTTATTCAGGGAAACTTAACTTGGCCGACCAATGTGCGCATTAACTATTGGTTTCGGTTTCAAAGGAAACCATTTTCAAGGCCTGGAAATAAAAATAATAAAAATACAATTTTGTTCTTATCGCAACTTCACAACAGAAGGAATTACAGCAGAGTGTTGACAGTAGATTGTTGGAAAAACATATATAATTATACCATACCAACCATATTATAATTGTATATATATGTTTTTCCAACAATCTACTGTCAACACTCTGCTGTAATTCCTTCTGTTGTGAAGTTGCGATAAGAATTAAAATTGTATTTTTATTATTTCAGGCCTTGAAAAATGGTTTCCTTTGAAACCGAAACCAATAGTTAATGCGCACATTGGTCGGCCAAGTTCCTGAATAAAAGCCAAAGGATAAATTTGTCTTTTACTACCTACAGCGTACCATCTGCTAACAATATCGACAAGTAATCTCTAGCTTAAAGGAAGATTAAATAAATATTTTTTATTTTAATGAAAAAATCACTCGCGCCCAGGATTTGAACAGGGATCTTCTTTGTCAAAAGCCGACCACTGCCTAGTCCACTGCACCAGCGAGCCCCCCCCCTTCTTTTTATTCTATATATATATATTGTAATGAAAAACATATTTATAATTATGTGATTAATTTAATTTTTTAGGTGGCAAGGAAAGTCGCACTTATGGAGTGTCATCACTTTCCGGTGAAATTTTATATGAATGTACAATGCATGGATGCATCAATGTCACAAACGAGAATATGCTTGATGGTATCGATGTCATTCTTCTACAGAGACAAACGCAAACTGTAAGGGCCATCGAAGCAAGAACTGGCGTCGAGAGGTGAGAGATAAAAATATAACAAAAGTAAGTGAGCTGACACACATTATTAAATGTTCGTATGTTATTCGTTGCAGATGGAATTTCAGTGTGGGACAACATGAATTGAAATTAATGATTGATTTGAATGCCCAATGTCATTCATCACATTCTACTAATGATTTTTTAAATGAAATCGAACTCAAAGTAATCATCCCTCAAGGACTGATCTGTGCTGTGCTTAAAAATGAACCGAACACCATTCTTTGGAAGCATAAGGTATGCATAATCACGTAAATAATTTTTTTTTAAATTCCATTTGTCTTTTTCGGGACCGGAGGCCATTAGATCTCTCCCTATTTATTTCAATTGAAACAAATTTTGTCACGGGATGTGGACATTTGTAATCAGAAGCCAATGCTCTACCTCTGAGCTATAGATCAAGTGCCACAAAAATAATTGATAAAATTCCATTATTATTAATAACAATTGGTTGGTAATCTTATAGGCAGTTTTATCTACAAAAGTCACGCGACAAGTCTCAGGGAGTCTACGGACTTGGTCTAGTTGGTAGCGTGCTTAACTCCCATACCGATCGTCACGGGCTCAGACCCCAGGCATTTGGATACCAAATGGCTTAAATAGAAATGCCTGGACCCCGAATAGATATTATAAATAATAACGGTTATCAGGAATGAAAGTTAGAAGGAAACGCAGCCAAAATTTTTTTCTTAAATATATATTTTAACGTTTCGGCTTTGGGCAAAGCCATCCTCGGAGCTGTTATTGGTCATTATGTACAGTGAGCGCCACAATCAAGTCTCCACTTGATAGCTTTAGGCTTCAGTATATGGTGTAAAGTGAAATAATTTTAATGACCGAAAAGATTGTGAACTCCCCTTCCAAGTGTTTTTATTCGCTTGGCAGGCGAGTTAATCATACATCATCTATGTATTTTTTTAAAATGAGATAAATAAACGAGGGGGGGGGGTTGAGGTTGGGTTTTACCCAATTCTTGGCCTCTCATACTAAAACTTAAGATCTAGTACAGATGATTTTATTTTACCTTTTAAAATTTAAAATTATTTCACCATTTACCATATTTTATACCATATACTATATATACATTATGCTATACTATACTATACTATATATACTAGGCTAAAGCTATCAGGTAGGGACTTAATTGTGATGCTCACTATACATAACAATACCAATAACAGCTCCGAGGATGGCTTTGACCAAAGCCGAAATGTCAGCTGTTAAAATATATTTTTAAAGAAAAAAATTTTGGCAGCGTTTTCTTCTAACTTTCATTCTTGATACAAATTCCACCAGCCATAAAATACCCTTATAATAACGGTTATCGTCAAAGTCTTAATTGGCCTAAGTTGCCGAAAAGACTGTGTGAATGAGAAATCGCGCAACATTTTTTCCGTGTTGCGAGACAAAAGTCGCTTGATTTTTGTCTCCCATTCGAAATGGGATACAAGAGACAAAAATCGCGCAACCTGATTGGTGTGGACGAGTCACGAGACACGCCGCAGTTATTTTTTATTATTTGAAGCTTATTTGAGGAGTGAGTATATTTTTTTGGCCTCGGGGCATTATTTCTCCCTCTAGCCAGAGGTATATTATTACTTTGTTGAAATAAAATTTGAAATATAAATACCCATATTCTGCAGTCGTTCTCAAGTACTGTGCACTTGTTCCGCCTCAAGTGAACTATCTGTCACGACGTATAAAATGCATGTAACGGTTGAGCCGGAACAAGTATATACAGTACTTGAAAACGACTGCAGAATAAGCAGTCGAAACGTTGTACAGTATGTATATTTAAAAAAAATAATTAATGGTCTATAATTAAAAATTCCCGTAATAGTTATTTCGATAATGTCCAAATATTGGGTATAACAGCCCGCTAATTGTTGAAAAGTTCCGTAAAACAAATCTCAATTATTGTTCTCGGGCCTTGGTGTAGGGGTTAGTGTGCTGGCCTTTTGTACCAAGGGTCGCGGGTTCGCATCCAATCTCTGGCGACAAAATTTATTCAATTTAAATAAATAGGGACGGGTTCTAAATGGCTTTCGATGCCGAAAAAGACCTTAATTAAATTTAAAAAAATCTCAATTATTGGGAATGGCCTTTCTAACTGCCAAAAAACTATATTTATTTAATATTTTAAAGTTTGTATTCTCTTTGTCTAAAAATGAAATTAACATTTTCAGCTGGAAGCGCCAATTGTGACTGCCTGGCGGATTGTTAATAAACAAATGCAACCGATTGATTTATTTTCAAAGACTGTTCATTGGCCAATGCATAATGACGACTTTCTTCATACACACACCCCATCACTATATATAGGCATGCATCAAAAACAGGTATAAAAATCCCCAAATGTCAACTAACTTGTTATGATATAATCGCTTATCTTCTTCAATGACTCAACTCAACTTTTTTTTTTTTTTTTTTGTTTTTTTATACAAAACAAATGAATCATTTAACTAATCTATTTTTTTTTTTTAGTTATACATACAAGAAAGTATATTTATGGACCAACATTATAGAGAAATGGCTTCAGATTACATCACTTCTGAAAATGTAGACAATCAACATCTTATACCTTGGAAGCCATTTTCAGCAACCCCTGGTAAATAATTCCATGTTTTTGTATTAAATTTTAAAATTTTAATAATATTATTTTTTTTTATAGATCCCTCGCTTATAGAAGAAAAGATAAAAGACGAAGAGAAATCTACAACAGCACTTTCTATATTATATGGATCGGAATATGTGAATGGTAAAAAAAAAACATCATTTTTAGTCTAGTATTTCATATAATTAAAGATGATGAAATCCGGGACAGATTGATTGAATGAGGGCATTTCATTTTATTTGGAAAATTCACTGCGCGTCAAAAAAAAACGTAACATTTTGTTTCTTCTTAAGAAGACCTGTTCTAATCTACCTTATTAATTTAAGAAACATTATATATGAAATATCATATACCATCAAGAGAAAAGATATTGGACAACCCCCTCACGTCTACCTGAGTTTAGAGCCTTTTGAGGTATGTATACAGGGCCGTAACTAGGCAGAAGCAACAGGTGCACCGTGGACCATCTGCCTAGTTACGGCCCTGTATACATACCTCAAAAGGCTCTAAATTCAGGTAGACGTGAGGGGTTGTCCAATATCTCGATGGTACATTTCTAAGTAAATTTAACACAAATACAAATTATTTTAAACAATTAATTCAACTACAAATGAAAATGCTGAAGGTATTTTCAGGCCAAATTTTATTACCACTATATTATAGTCGACGTTTTGGGGGACTCAACGCCCGCCTCCCTTCATCAGGGCTAATGTGGTTTTAAAATAATGAACCCTCACTGG
>JAKCPI010022366.1:0-16224 GCA_023213315.1 Euborellia annulipes | reverse complement strand
CCATCAGGTCTTTGACTCGCCGCGATGAACTTAGCACCTTTAATCAAAACAGAATTAATAAAATAACTTATATACTATAAAATAGATTATTTCTAATGCATACCTAGTTCATCTTGAATATATGTTGGGGTGCCCAATGCCATCGGATAATAAAATCAAATTGATTTTATTTTTACAAATACGATATTAAAAAAAAAAATTCTTTTTAAAATAAAAGTGAAAAGAAATTAAATTATTTTGAGGTAAGATGATTATATTTCTCAAAGTGAAATTATTTTAGTAATGAGGTATAAGAAATGAAGAAAATCATCAAGCAAACAAATGTCAGCAGGCCTAAGCGATAATATCTGCAGGCGATTTTTTGAACTAGAAAATAAGCACATGTTCTGTATTTATTTATTTACAAAATTTTCTTTTTTAAATAACCTAAAAAATTTTTTTATAAATTAGAAAAACTTTTTTATAAAAATTTTATTGCGTTTTTTTTTTTAATCTTTTAAAAACAAATTTAACAAATTAGTGTAAAATTGAATTCTTACAAAGAATGGATTAGCATAATTGATAACATTAAACAACTTGGTTCTTTAAAAATTAATAAACTTTAATAAACCTTATTCATTCATCTATATTTAAAAAAAAAAATTGATATTTTACAGAGGCCTCATATATCATTATTTCTTCGAAAGTCCAGCATAAAGGAGTTTTCTTTCCAACACCGACAAGGAATGAATAAATTTTTCTTCAGCTATTTGCTTGCTCTTCTTTCAATTTATATAATTTTTTTCTCTCCCTTTTTGTTTGTTTTATTTAAATTCAAAGCGCCTCCAAGGCCTGCTCATCGCCAAGTTCTGACAGGAATTGATAAGAACACGTCATTCCCTCCAACAGCGATTGTCTGGTGCTTTTTAGGCCTAAAACAACTTGCCACTATTTATTAATACCATTCAAATATTATTTTTATTTCATTTAAAGTATAAAATTCCGTAAAAGTTTTATTTTATCGGACTAGATATTCAAAAATGTGATGACAAATTCGTTAAATTTTCAAAATACAAATTATATATCTAGTCCGGGTTCCTAATCTAATATGTATGTATTATAAAAATGAAATCCATGGCTCTTAAATGGATATTTATATTATTTTATATTTTAATTTTAACTACCTCAAATGCTTCTGACTCTGTTGAAAAATTACCTTATTGTGATTCTACGAATTTAGAAGTATCAAAATTGGAAAAGTAAATATCTAGAATGTTTTTGTTTTGGATCTCATTAATGACTCATCATTCATCTATATATATATATTATTTTTATTTTTTTTTAGTTTAATTTTTGTAAGCACTTTGGATGGAAAGTTATCAGCTTTAAATGCAGCTGAAGGCGGATCTTTGCGATGGAGTCTTTCAACAGGACCTGGACCTTTGCTTTCTTCCAGTATTCACAATTTAGAAGTAAATAAATATTTATTTTCTAAGTTATTCTTATCTAGATCATTTTTAATGATATGCTTCCATTTTATGTTGTGATTGAGATAATAGAGAGCTCTCATAAAAGAAAATGAAATATTTCTAAGTCATTAGAATGGCAGATGTTTGGTGAAACGTTAATTATTCGTTCCAATATTTAATTTTCACTTTCTGATAAGAACTTATTAAATTTAATGAGCAAACATCTGAGAGGGGTGTCATCCCACTCTCACCGATTTATTTATAATCAAAGCAATTTTTTAAATAAACTCGCAACAATTACGAATTTTTTCCCTTAGCACTGGGATGATCCAGAACTTCAAAACAGGAATCTATATTTTCAAAATAATAGTTCGTGATGAAGCCTCTATCCAGGCTGCAATTTTGACTTTAAGAAAATGAAACAGACTTCTATCTGTCAAAATTCTCTTGACATTTCGAGGATTAAGCTTCAGTCAATCTTAAAAATCCTTCCCGATGTCGCCGAGACAAAGACACACTGATATTAATGAAAGTTTTTAGTGTAGACCAGAATACATTTAAATTAAATTAAAAGTCGGTAGTTTCTTTCTTGATCAATTCAAGATGGTAATAGAGAAAATAAATAAAACGAATTTCTTAAAAAATTACAGTTTTAAACATCTTTGGACATCTGCCTGACAAGTTTGCTCAAGTTTCCACTTGTTTGCACTTGTCAGAGCCAATTTAACTATACATACATTACTTGACAGCCAGGTGTCCAAAGATACTCTGAAATATAAAACTGTAATTTTTTAAGAAATATATATATAAATGAACTCGTTTTATTTTCTCTATTTCCAATTTGAATTGACCAAGAAAGAAACTACTGACTTTTAATTTAATTTGATATTAATGAATACAGGAAAAGTGAATAAATAATTCTAAATATTTGGAAAGAATAAAAAAAAAAACTCTTTGATGAGTTTTAAGATTCCATATTTTTCGAAATCCCTGTAAAAACACAAAAAAAAATTTAAAAAAAAAGTTTGTAAAATTTATTTATTTCTAATGTGATTCTTTCATAAAATTAATAGTGAATTTTGAGCCGACAAAAGTCTACTTTGTTTTCATTTCCTATTATAAAATCAAAGCTCTGACTCACAACTCATTATCTCACTTGTCAGCTATTGATATATATATATATAGGTGAACTCAGAAATTATTTAACTATTACAAAATTAATTATAATACTTTTATATTGTCTATAATTATATTATCTTTTTTTTTTAGTTAACAAACAATGGCAATTTAGTCCGAATGATTCCTTCTTTAAGTGGAGGACTTTATAAATTCAATGGAGAAAATCTTGAACCAATCCCAATTACAGCTGATAAATTGCTTAAATCATCTTCATTTCTATTTTCGGATGATTTAGTAATATCAGGTATATTTTAAATATTTTAATATATTTTTAGTATATACCAGGGGTTCCCAAACTTATTCAGTTCCCAGCGCCCTTATGGATAAATTTTGAACTAATCTAGTATTGCCATCTAGCCAAGTGTCATATAACTAGGAAACTTATAAACATTCTTCCCATAGAGCTGTCCCCCCATCTCCTCGTAGTTGCCTGGGGGCCATTGTGGTGAGATCCAATATTCCAATCCAGTGCCTGTTTGAGGGTTTGTTTACATTAAATAAATAGATTTTAAACCGAAAACTAGACAAGATTTTTCGTATCCTCCTTTAAGCTAGAGATTACTTGTCGATATTGTTAGCAGATGGTACGCTGTAGGAGTTATTAAAAGACAAATTTATCCTTTGGCTTTTATTCAGGGAAACTTAACTTGGCCGACCAATGTGCGCATTAACTATTGGTTTCGGTTTCAAAGGAAACCATTTTCAAGGCCTGGAAATAAAAATAATAAAAATACAATTTTGTTCTTATCGCAACTTCACAACAGAAGGAATTACAGCAGAGTGTTGACAGTAGATTGTTGGAAAAACATATATAATTATACCATACCAACCATATTATAATTGTATATATATGTTTTTCCAACAATCTACTGTCAACACTCTGCTCTAATTCCTTCTGTTGTGAAGTTGCGATAAGAACAAAATTGTATTTTTATTATTTTTATTTCCAGGCCTTGAAAATGGTTTCCTTTGAAACCGAAACCAATAGTTAATGCGCACATTGGTCGGCCAAGTTAAGTTTCCCTGAATAAAAGCCAAAGGATAAATTTGTCTTTTAATAACTCCTACAGCGTACCATCTGCTAACAATATCGACAAGTAATCTCTAGCTTAAAGGAAGATTAAATAAATATTTTTATTTTAATGAAAAAATCACTCGCGCCCAGGATTTGAACAGGGATCTTCTTTGTCAAAAGCCGACCACTGCCTAGTCCACTGCACCAGCGAGCCCCCCCCCTCTTCTTTTTATTCTATATATATATATTGTAATGAAAAACATATTTATAATTATGTGATTAATTTAATTTTTTAGGTGGCAAGGAAAGTCGCACTTATGGAGTGTCATCACTTTCCGGTGAAATTTTATATGAATGTACAATGCATGGATGCACCAATGTCACAAACGAGAATATGCTTGATGGTATCGATGTCATTCTTCTACAGAGACAAACGCAAACTGTAAGGGCCATCGAAGCAAGAACTGGCGTCGAGAGGTGAGAGATAAAAATATAACAAAAGTAAGTGAGCTGACACACATTATTAAATGTTCGTATCTTTTTCGTTGCAGATGGAATTTCAGTGTGGGACAACATGAATTGAAATTAATGATTGATTTGAATGCCCAATGTCATTCATCACATTCTACTAATGATTTTTTAAATGAAATCGAACTCAAAGTAATCATCCCTCAAGGACTGATCTGTGCTGTGCTTAAAAATGAACCGAACACCATTCTTTGGAAGCATAAGGTATGCATAATCACGTAAATAATCTTTTTTTTTTAAATTCCATTTAAGGTCTTTTTCGGGTCCGGAGGCCATTAGACCACTCCCTATTTATTTCATTTGAAACAAATTTTGTCACCTGGGACGGGATGCGGACCTTTGTAATCAGAAGCCAATGCTCTACCTCTGAGCTATAGATCAAGTGCCACAAAAATAATTGATAAAATTCCATTATTATTAATAACAATTGGTTGGTAATCTTATAGGCAGTTTTATCTACAAAAGTCACGCGACAAGTCTCAGGGAGCCTACGGACTTGGTCTAGTTGGTAGCGTGCTTAACTCCCATACCGATCGTCACGGGCTCAGACCCCAGGCATTTGGATACCAAATGGCTTAAATAGAAATGCCTGGACCCCGAATAGATATTATAAATAATAACGGTTATCAGGAATGAAAGTTAGAAGAAAACGCAGCCAAAATTTTTTTCTTAAAAGATATATTTTAACCGTTTCGGCTTTGGGCAAAGCCATCCTCGGAGCTGTTATTGGTCATTATGTACAGTGAGCGCCACAATCAAGTCTCCACTTGATAGCTTTAGGCTTCAGTATATGGTGTAAAGTGAAATAATTTTAATGACCGAAAAGATTGTGAACTCCCCTTCCAAGTGTTTTTATTCGCTTGGCAGGCGAGTTAATCATACATCATCTATGTATTTTTTTAAAATGAGATCAATAAACGGGGGGGGGTTGAGGTTGGGTTTTACCCAATTCTTGGCCTCTCATACTAAAACTTAAGATCTAGTACAGATGATTTTATTTTACCTTTTAAAATTTAAAATTATTTCACCATTTACCATATTTTATACCATATACTATATATACATTATGCTATACTATACTATGCTATATATACTAGGCTAAAGCTATCAGGTAGGGACTTAATTGTGATGCTCACTATACATAACAATACCAATAACAGCTCCGAGGATGGCTTTGACCAAAGCCGAAATGTCAGCTGTTAAAATATATTTTTAAAGAAAAAAATTTTGGCAGCGTTTTCTTCTAACTTTCATTCTTGATACAAATTCCACCAGCCATAAAATACCCTTATAATAACGGTTATCGTCAAAGTCTTAATTGGCCTAAGTTGCCGAAAAGACTGTGTGAATGAGAAATCGCGCAACATTTTTTCCGTGTTGCGAGACAAAAGTCGCTTGATTTTTGTCTCCCATTCGAAATGGGATACAAGAGACAAAAATCGCGCAACCTGATTGGTGTGGACGAGTCACGAGACACGCCGCAGTTATTTTTTATTATTTGAAGCTTATTTGAGGAGTGAGTATATTTTTTTGGCCTCGGGGCATTATTTCTCCCTCTAGCCAGAGGTATATTATTACTTTGTTGAAATAAAATTTGAAATATAAACCTGACTGCATATTCTGCAGTCGTTCTCAAGTACTGTGCACTTGTTCCGCCTCAAGTGAACTATCTGTCACGACGTATAAAATGCATGTAACGGTTGAGCCGGAACAAGTATATACAGTACTTGAAAACGACTGCAGAATAAGCAGTCGAAACGTTGTACAGTATTTATATTTAAAAAAAATAATTAATGGTCTATAATTAAAAATTCCCGTAATAGTTATTTCGATAATGTCCAAATATTGGGTATAACAGCCCGCTAATTGTTGAAAAGTTCCGTAAAACAAATCTCAATTATTGCTCTCGGGCCTTGGTGTAGGGGTTAGCGTGCTGGCCTTTTGTACCAAGGGTCGCGGGTTCGCATCCAATCTCTGGCGACAAAATTTATTTATTGCTCAATTTAAATAAATAGGGACGGGGGTCTAAATGGCTTTCGATGCCGAAAAAGACCTTAATTAAATTTAAAAAAATCTCAATTATTGGGAATGGCCTTTCTAACTGCCAAAAAACTGTATTCATTTAATATTATAAAGTTTGTATTCTCTTTGTCTAAAAATGAAATTAACATTTTCAGCTGGAAGCGCCAATTGTGACTGCCTGGCGGATTGTTAATAAACAAATGCAACCGATTGATTTATTTTCAAAGACTGTTCATTGGCCAATGCATAATGACGACTTTCTTCATACACACACCCCATCACTATATATAGGCATGCATCAAAAACAGGTATAAAAATCCCCAAATGTCAACTAACTTGTTATGATATAATCGCTTATCTTCTTCAATGACTCAACTCAACTTTTTTTTTTTTTTTGTTTTTTTATACAAAACAAATGAATCATTTAACTAATCTATTTTTTTTTTTTTTTAGTTATACATACAAGAAAGTATATTTATGGACCAACATTATAGAGAAATGGCTTCAGATTACATCACTTCTGAAAATGTAGACAATCAACATCTTATACCTTGGAAGCCATTTTCAGCAACCCCTGGTAAATAATTCCATGTTTTTGTATTAAATTTTAAAATTTTAATAATATTATTTTTTTTTATAGATCCCTCGCTTATAGAAGAAAAGATAAAAGACGAAGAGAAATCTACAACAGCACTTTCTATATTATATGGATCGGAATATGTGAATGGTAAAAAAAAAACATCATTTTTAGTCTAGTATTTCATATAATTAAAGATGATGAAATCCGGGACAGATTGATTGAATGAGGGCATTTCATTTTATTTGGAAAATTCACTGCGCGTCAAAAAAAACGTAACATTTTGTTTCTTCTTAAGAAGACCTGTTCTAATCTACCTTATTAATTTAAGAAACATTATATATGAAATATCATATACCATCAAGAGAAAAGATATTGGACAACCCCCTCACGTCTACCTGAGTTTAGAGCCTTTTGAGGTATGTATACAGGGCCGTAACTAGGCAGAAGCAACAGGTGCACCGTGGACCATCTGCCTAGTTACGGCCCTGTATACATACCTCAAAAGGCTCTAAATTCAGGTAGACGTGAGGGGGTTGTCCAATATCTTTTCTCTCGATGGTACATTTCTAAGTAAATTTAACACAAATACAAATTATTTTAAACAATTAATTCAACTACAAATGAAAATGCTGAAGGTATTTTCAGGCCAAATTTTATTACCACTATATTATAGTCGACGTTTTGGGGGACTCAACGCCCGCCTCCCTTCATCAGGGCTAATGTGGTTTTAAAATAATGAACCCTCACTGGTTTAGTCATAAGAGAATAATTTAATAGTCCAACTTCGCCTGCTGGTAGAAAGGCATTCATAAGGCGAGTTCTCAATATAATCATACTGTATATATCATATATATATTATATATTGTGAACTCGCCTTATGAATGCCTTTCTATTTACCAGTAGGCGAAGTTGGACTATTAAATTAATCATACTGTATATATCATTGGGTATAGGAGACTTTGCAGCCAAGGAAATTAAATAAAAAACTTATTTAATTATTAATCGTCGACGTTTCGGTCGCAAGTCACGACCTTCCTCAGGACGATTAATTGCTAGAATACAAGGTTGACAGTATTATATTTAATTATCATTGTAAGTTATACAATTTTTAATTGGGCTGTATGTATTAAGAGTAACTTGTTCGCTTATGACTTATTACAATCAATGTATATATATATATATATATTTATATATATATCATATATATATTGTGAACTCGCTTTATGAATGCCTTTCTATTTACCAGTAGGCGAAGTTGGACTATTAAATTATTCTCTTATGACTAAACCAGTGAGGGTTCATTATTTTCAAACCACATTAGCCCTGATGTTAATTAAAAATTTTATTTTTATAAGACTTTTCAATAAAATAGACAGAGAAAAATGAAATGGTAACCAAATGTCTTAAATATTGTAAAATCATCGGACTACCTGGGGTCTGACCCCTCGACTTTTGGTATACGAGGTTAGCACGCTAACCCCTACACCAAGCCTCGAGGGCTGGATTTGTGTTAAATATACTTAGAAATGTCCAAGTTATTTCATATTAAATATTTAATAAATTACAGTATCATTAAGATAAGAGTAGAACAGGTCTTTTTAAGAAGAAAAAAGTTTTCATTGACGCTCAGTGTACTTCAGCTTGTCCATGTTTAATGCCACAATATGATTTCCTAGCCGAAAAATAAAATGAAGCCTTGGCTGTTTAATTTCTCCAAATCCTTGTACAACATTACATCACCTTTAATCATTAACAATTAATCGTAAGGAAGGTAGATGCGAAGCCAGGAGAATAAAATAATTATTTAAATTCTTTTGTTAATACTAACAACCATGTGAAAGTTGTTGAAGAACTGTGGCTGTAGCACGCTTAATTTAATGGTGATGGAGTCTGAAAAATAATAAGATGTTTGCAGCCAAATTTTCTTTTATTTTGATTTTCGCCCTCGTGGCTGACGTTTCGGCCTGAGGCAGCATGTGATCGCTGTTTTTCGAGCCTTAAAAATAAAATTTCATTTTTCTTGTATTTTCTATGTACACTAGTTGATTTTTATTATCTTTTTTTTTTTGCAAGTGGTTCACATTGGAAATTTATGATTTTTGGACAAGACACTTGAATAGATATGCTACTGTTGCTTCATTTTTAGGAAATTCAATCAATAGCTGTTGACGTCATATTGCACTAATTTACGCCAAAATTACGTCATATTGCTTGTCTGTGTTTATAATTGGAGCGAATCCTTTCAAAAGGGATTATACTGTCTGCAGAGTGGTGTCAATCTCAAATTTGATGAACTGAGGATAAAGAAAAAAATTTGATTAAATTAAAAAAAAAAACCCGGCAACAAGTAAATTCACCAACCCCTAACCCCTCAAAAAAAATCATTTATAAATATATAATTATTATTATTAGCCCATCTAGAATTTTCTGCCAGAAAAATAAATAATTTTTTATATGATAAGATAACAAAAAGAATTGTATCTAAAGAAATGATATTAACTTTATTTAGATAACTATCAAAAAAATATATAAGCAACTTTTTTTTTATCTTTTTGTCATATAATATTCATATCTCGTTAGCAAATAGTATTTTTTTTTAACCTTCACTTCTATTTAAAGTATATTTGTTATTTATAAATAAATTATTGTGTTTTTATTTTAGGAAATGGATTTTATTTATACTCTCACGAAGATTTACAATTAATTGAAAAAGGACAATGTAATGCTCAAAATAACGAAACATTTTTTGATGAAGATGAATTTTTTAATGAAATGTTAACCGAAACTCCAGTTCAAATTATTATTGTTTCACTTTGGTATTATTGGTAAGAATGAATCATTTTTATTTTTGAATCAAGCATTATTACGCACACCATGGCTTTGTTTATTTTTTTTTATTTATTCACTTTTGAGGTTAATTTTCTGAAAATCTTTATTTATCGGCATTTAGGCAAAGTTTTATATATTAATAATAAGATTATTTAGACAAAGTACCATTCAATCTTTTTGCAGATAGGCAAGTTTATCTTTATTTTTAAATAATATTTTCCTTTCTAACCTGCAAAAAGTTTTACTTCGTCTAAATAATCTTTTAATTTCTTTTATATTTACTCTTTAAATTTTCGCACACCACCGGTTATATATATACGCGTATATAGCCTATATTCCTATCAACACTACGCCAAAAATTAAACGCACCATTATATTAATAATTATATAATATAATATATAATTATTATATATTATATAATATAACCAAAATAGCAATTTTATTTTATTCTAATTCTAATTCTAATCTATTCTATCCTATTTATCACACTCAAGAAATAATTTTTTTCAAAAGATCCCCTCTATATAAGACATTTAATATATTTTAGATACAATCAGCTTGACCTTCTGGCATTATGGCTGTATTGGTGCAGTGACCTTGAATAAATAAATAAATAATCAAAGAAATTTTCAATAAAATTTCTATTTTAAAACTAAATAGCTCTGTTGTTATTATTTTTGGATTAAAATAAAAATTTTGAGTTAATAACAAATTTTGATACTGTATATATTAGTATTTTAGTTGTGGCTGTTGAATTGTATCAAGGAAAGGTTGCAGGAGCAGAGACTGGCAGCCAAATTTTTTTCTTTAAATATTTTATTATGTCGACGTTTCGGTCTCGATAGAGCCCATCTTCCGGGCTAAAAATGTATACATTCCCCCCCCCCCCCCCCCCACCCCCCCCCCCCCCCCCCCCCCCCCCCCCCCCCCCCCCCCCCCCCGCCCCCCCCCCCCCCCCCCCACCCCCCCCCCCCCCCCCCCCCCCCCCCCCCCCCCCCCCCCCCACCCCCCCCCGCCCCCAAACCCCCCGGGCCCCCCGAGCCCCCCCCCCCCCCCCCCCCCCCCCCCCCCCCCCCCCCCCCCCCCACCCCCCCCACTAAAAAGGCCAAAAAGAGGGCAAAAAGCAAAAAAACCCCACACCCCCCCCCACACCCCCGCAAAAAACTTTTCTCCTCATAAAAAATATTCTAAAAACCCCCCCCGACTAAACCCGAGAAAACTTATCTTAACATATATATATATATATATATATATATATAAATAAATTGTTCATTTACAGTTTTACATAAAGCAATGGAAAGTATAAAATATTATAACAATAAGATACATTAATAATAAGAAACACATATATATATATTTCCTTGACACTTATTGGGGTATGTGTTTCTTATTATTAATATATCTTATTGTTATAATATTTTATACTTTCCATTGCTTTATGTAAAACCGTAAATGAACAATATATATATATATATATGTACATTTTTAGCCCTGAAGATGGCCTCTATCGAGGCCGAAACGTTAGCACAATAAAATATTTGAAGAAAAAAATTTGGCTGCCAGTCTCTGCTCTTGATATATTTTGTATTTATAGTAAAGTCGTTAAAATTACTATATCGATTGTAAAGAGGATTATTAATATTGATAAGGACTTTCTGCCAGGGGAAGAATTCGCGTATTATTTGTGGTTATTTCGATTCCAGTATGAAGGACTCATTCTTCAGTTCAAATCAACAGGTGTTATGCAAAATGATCCCACATTATGATGATTTAGTCATGAACACAAAATTTTATAATCAATAAATTCATAGTGTAACATAATGTGTGATCATTTTGTACTGAAGAGGATTACATTACACTGTGAACGAAATATATCGTTTTTGTTAATATCTGATTAAAATTCATATCTATCATCTGTTTCAATTTCTCTTGAAACGCTAGCCTGGATATCGGTTGTGAGTGAAGGGGGGTGGCGAGTGACTGGGGTCAGAGTGTGGGTTGATCGACAGCCCCTAACTGGGCCGATGCACTCCTCCGGGCAAATTATCTTTCTCTAGTAGAAAGTCCAAATGAAAATTATTATCTAGTAATATTAAAGTTAGTGTGATGACTCATCCCATGTTTACAAATTATAATTTGTTTTATTCAATATATGAGGTATAAAATTGGATGATGTTATTCACCGAATTAAAATATTTTCATTTAATCTATTTATTAAATTTCTTTATATTTACAGGAAAGAAGTCCTGGTTATAAGTGTGCTAGTAGCCATCTCATTCCATTTAGCTTTCACTCAACTTGCCCTTAATAAAATGAAGAGGAGCCTGCCAACCCATAGTAGAAATGTAAATATATTATTAAATAGGCGAAGATAAGGAAAATCAAATCAGCTTCTTCACTCTAGAAGTCACTATGAGGGCCCCCTGAGGATGGCTCCTATTTAGGGACCGAAATATTTGTAATAAATTGAAGTGGTGAGAAAGAAGAAGAGGCTGGCTTGATTCTTCCACTGAATATATTGAATAGTAGAATGTGGCTGTAGCTGTTATGTTGAATAGGAAAGAGGATGCAGCCAAATAATTGGTAATAAACACTCTTTATTGGAACGTTTCACTTTATTGAGTATCAATTTTAAGAATTATTTACATTCGTTGGACATAAAATGCAAATAACTTGTATTAACAAATGACATCTCTATTTATGTATCTTCTTCTGTCCTCGCCATTATTAATCCCGCGGTGTGGGGTCGGCGGATCTCTATTTATGTATATAAAATTTAAATATGCTCTTTGAAGGCTGAAGATGGCAGCCGAAACGTTCCAATAAAGAGTGTTTATTACCAAATAGACTGCTGCATCCTCTTTCCTATTCAACTTACTCAATATATTATACATATTAATTAATTTAATAATTTCAAAAAATTATATATATATAAATCTTTTAGATCATCATTCTTGAGAAAAGAGTAACGGTGTCCTGTCCTCCAATGGAATCTCCACGTGAAACTCGGATCAGTCTTCGGAGTAGATCTGATCCAGGCACTGGATTGCCTGAAATAGAATATAATTCAAGATATCTTTCTGATTTCCATCATATTACTTGCCTTGGAAAAGGAGGATTTGGTGTAGTGTTTGAGGCTAAAAATCGAATTGATGATAGACATTATGCTATTAAAAGAATTGCATTACCTACTAGGTGAGTACAAAAACTCTATTTGCGGTGGGTTGGCAAGCAATTGCTGACGTTGATCTTCTCTTTAAATGACTTCTGTCAGTTGTTAACTATCACCCTTACATACATTTAGAAGCAAATGGCTCGTAGTTTATATACAATTTTATAAAGAGTGCAAAACGAGCAATTTCGTCTTATTTCACTTTACGGGGATTTATCCACCCGTCTGTCAGTTGCCCTGGCCCTGAAAATTAAATACAACTTGAAAACTATCTAAATTAAGGAAGAAAGAAAAGAGCGATTGCAGCCAAGTTTATTTCGTTTAATAATCGCTTCAAGCCGACGTTTCGGTCAGATATACGACCATCATCAGGGCTACAATCAATAACAGTCCTTGTAAAATGGCAAAAAATATTTTACATAATTGTGCCATTCGACATTTTGAGGAATTTTGTTGACACTCTTCAGGTTGTTATATATTTTTATTTTATTTATATACCTTGTATCTAACTTATGTTTCTTAATTTTCTCATTGATTTTATTATAATTAATTGTCAATTTTGTGCGTATGTGATGTAAGAAAACAAAATTTCTTTTTTGACTGTAAACTCACTCGCTCCTTTCTGCCCTGATGATGGTCGTATATCTGACCGAAACGTCGGCTTGATGCGATTATTAAACGAAATAAACTTGGCTGCAATCGCTCTTTTCTTTCTTCCT
The DNA here is from genome assembly GCA_023213315.1 of Euborellia annulipes. Lineage (NCBI taxonomy): Eukaryota > Metazoa > Arthropoda > Insecta > Dermaptera > Anisolabididae > Euborellia > Euborellia annulipes. The sequence goes on along the minus strand of JAKCPI010022366.1, from coordinate 2,731 downwards.
TACTACAAGATCTACTCAGCTATCCACCTCACTATATCTATCATTTCTTTTTTTTTTTTTTTATTAACTTTCTTTGTAATTTTTTAGACAAGAATCGCGGGAACGAGTTCTCCGTGAGGTAAAAGCCCTTGCCCAATTGGAACATCAAAATATAGTGAGATATTTCTTTACATGGGTAGAAGATCCGCCACCCGCATGGCAAAAAGAACAAGATAAAATTATTCTCAGGTAATTTTATATCATATACAGCTCTATTCTCTTAGCAAAAACGTTAACTTTTAACATCTGAAATCAGCGTTAATTCATTTAAACTCCTCCTTGTCTCATATTGCTATTCTGTAAGAAAAAGCTTCAACGCCAAGGCGTTAAAAATTAATGTCATGTCAAGAGGGTGCCTTTAATATTTTATATCCGTATTTAATGTCTAAAAATGGCGAATTTAACATTAAAAGTAAGGTTATGATTTTGACAGCTTTGAGATAAAAGCAACATGTTAACGTCTCTGTTAAAACTTGTTTTAGAGAATAACATTTTTTAACGCTGGTGTTATTACTTTACTTTTTAACACCCAATTTATGATGTTAAATTTTAACTATATAACGAATTGTGGCTGCTATATAAATTAGATTAATGACATGAAGAGGCAATACCAGCCAATAATAAATAAAAAGCATCTATTTTGTAAACACTATTTAGGAACGTTTCGGCTATGATCAACAAAGTCATCATCAGCCCTTCATGCTGGAAATTAATACATATATTCATTAAAAATTGTGAAGGCTTTGTTGATTATAGCCGAAACGTTCCTAAATAAAGAGTGTTAACAAAATAGATGCTTTTTATTTATTATTGACTGCACCCTCTTCATGTCATTAATCTAAGTTAAATTTTAACGTCTGTTTTTAGAGAATAGATCTGATATTGGTTGATCTTGCATTATTTTTCAATTTAAAAATTTTTAATAATTTTTAAAAATCTGTCGTTTTTTTGTATCCTGGGTGGACACGCCTTAACTATAAATTTTAATTTTTAGCCAAAACGCTCATAATATGAGCTCTCTTGGATCCCATCTGTATGACGCCAGCAATACTACAAATGGAAGTCAAGCACACAATTTAGAATCTGAATCCCATTTAAGTAAATCATCTTCTTTCTATAAACCCCATCTCGATGACGACGATGATGACGATTCTCAGATTGTATTCGCCAATTCCGAAGATGAAGAGAATGAAACAAAATCTTTAGAAGGTATTGAAATTGAAACGCCACCATCACCACAATCTCGTCGTAGAATATTAAAAAGGCCGAATTCCCTTGAATTGAGATCCTCTTTTGCGGAAACAAAATCGAGTAGTGTGCCGTGTTCGTTGCCTTCAACACAACGGAAATTCCTCTTCATTCAAATGGAACTCTGTAGAAAGGAGAGTCTTCGGGAATGGCTCGTTGAGAATCATTTGAGAGATAACAGAGAAATTATGAATATTTTCTTACAAATTGTAAATGCAGTCCATTATGTCCATCAACGTGGTTTAATTCATCGAGATCTTAAGGTAAATTTTTTTTATTTTATTTTTTGATTATTTCTTCTTATTGAAAATTAAATTCTTTTTTTTTCCAGCCTTCGAATATATTTTTCTCCTTGGATGGTCAAATTAAAGTTGGTGATTTCGGCCTAGTAACGGGCATGACAGAAGAAGATGGACGAACTCCTTGTAAAGAGAAAGATTCGAAAAATGAACTCCATACGGCACGAGTGGGAACTCAACTTTATATGAGTCCAGAGCAGGTGATTTAAAGATAAATTTTCTTTTATTCAACGTTTCTGCTCTACTTTTGAAGTCATTTTCAAGAGTAATGGATTAGGAAGTAATAGTTTAATATCTCAAAGTTTTTTATTTGCCTTTGAGATCAAGGAGGTGGTTGCTTCTGTGTGATAATGTTTCTGTTGATTTCGGCGCCTCTGCTTAATCCCCAAGTCAAGATGTTACTCGATCCAGACTTTTTACGATATCCGTTATTTATATATCCATTGAGGGTTCAGGCATTCTTATTTAAGCCATTTGGTATTCAAATGGCTTAAATAAAATCATCGGACTGCCTGGGGTCCGAACCCATGACTTTTGGTATACGAGGTTAGCACGCTAACCCCTACACCAAGCCCCGAGGCATAAAAAATTTTAATAACAATATAATAATACAAGAATGCATAAATCTTATATACCGTGATTTCCATATGAATCTTACTAACACACACACACACACACCAGCCCTTGGGGCTTGGTGTAGGGGTTAGCTGCTAACCTCGTATACCAAAAGTCGCGGGTTCGGACCCCAGGCAGTCCGATGATTTTATTTAAGGCATTTGGATACCATATAGCTTAAATAGGAATGCCTGGTCCCCCAATAGATATATTTAAAAATACGAGTATCGTTAAAAGTCTTAAATGGCCTGAGTTGCCGAAAAGACTGTGAATGTGAGTGTGAATGAGAAAAAGTGTGGGTGTTTAAAAAAAAAAAAAAAAACACTATCAAAAAGAAGTTTGGAGAATTTAGACCTGGCAATGATCCACAGGAGGAAAATGTGACAGTCTGGTCGTCAAGTAATAAAAATTTTCCATAAATAATAAAGTTCATCTTTGTTTACTTTTATATATTAGAAATTTAAAACTATATACGTTTGCCTTCTATCTGCAATAAGAAGTGATCTTCCTGTTTTTAGATATATATATAT
>JAKCPI010022365.1:0-12955 GCA_023213315.1 Euborellia annulipes | reverse complement strand
AATGAAGCCTTGGCTGTTTAATTTCTCCAAATCTTTGTACAACATTTCATCACCTTTAATCATTAACACTTAATCGTAAGGAAGGTAGATGCGAAGCCAGGAGAATAAAACAATTATTTAAATTCTTTTGTTAATACTAACAACCATGTGAAAGTTGTTGAAGAACTGTGGCTGTAGCACGCTTAATTTAATGGTGATGGAGTCTGAAAAATAATAAGATGTTTGCAGCCAAATTTTCTTTTATTTTGATTTTCGCCCTCGTGGCTGACGTTTCGGCCTGAGGCAGCATGTGATCGCTGTTTTTCGAGCCTTAAAAATAAAATTTCATTTTTCTTGTATTTTCTATGTACACTAGTTGATTTTTATTATCTTTTTTTTTTTTTGCAAGTGGTTCACATTGGAAATTTATGATTTTTGGACAAGACACTTGAATAGATATGCTACTGTTGCTTCATTTTTAGGAAATTCAATCAATAGCTGTTGACGTCATATTGCACTAATTTACGCGAAAATTACGTCATATTGCTTGTCTGTGTTTATAATTGGAGCGAATCCTTTCAAAAGGGATTTATACTGTCTGCAGAGTGGTGTCAATTTCAAGTTTGATGAACTGAGGAAAAAGAAAAAAATTTGATTAAATTAACAAAAAAAAAAAAAAAAAACCCGAGCAACAAGTAAATTCACCAACCCCTAAGCCCTCAAAAAAAATCATTTATAAATATATAATTATTATTATTAGCCCATCTAGAATTTTCTGCCAGAAAAATAAATGATTTTTTATATGATAAGATAACAAAAAGAATTGTATCTAAAGAAATGATATTAACTTTATTTAGATAACTATCAAAAAAATATATAAGCAACTTTTTTTTTTATCTTTTTGTCATATAATATTCATATCTCGTTAGCAAATAGTATTTTTTTTTTAACCTTCACTTCTATTTAAAGTATATTTATTATTTATAAATAAATTATTGTGTTTTTTATTTTAGGAAATGGATTTTATTTATACTCTCACGAAGATTTACAATTAATTGAAAAAGGACAATGTAATGCTCAAAATAACGAAACATTTTTTGATGAAGATGAATTTTTTAATGAAATGTTAACCGAAACTCCAGTTCAAATTATTATTGTTTCACTTTGGTATTATTGGTAAGAATGAATCATTTTTTTATTTTTAAATCAAGCATTATTACGCACACCATGGCTTTGTTTATTTTTTTTTATTTATTCACTTTTGAGGTTAATTTTCTGAAAATCTTTATTTATCGGCATTTAGGCAAAGTTTTATATATTAATAATAAGATTATTTAGACAAAGTACCATTCAATCTTTTTGCAGATAGGCAAGTTTATCTTTATTTTTAAATAATATTTTCCTTTCTAACCTGCAAAAAGTTTTACTTCGTCTAAATAATCTTTTAATTTCTTTTATATTTACTCTTTAAATTTTTGCACACTACCGGTTATATATATATATAGCCTATATTCCTATCAACACTACGCCAAAAATTAAACGCACCATCATCATATTAATAATTATATAATATAACCAAAATAGCAATTTTATTTTATTCTAATTCTAATCTACTTCTATCCTATTTATCACACTCTAGAAATAATTTTTTTCAAAAGATCCCCTCTATATAAGACATTTAATATATCAGATAGGATCAGCTTGACCTTCTGGCATTATGGCTGTAATAGTGCAGTGACCTTGAATAAATAAATAAATAAAATCAAAGAAATTTTCAATAAAATTTCTATTTTAAAATAGCACTGGTGTTATTATTTTTGGATTAAAATAAAAATTTTGAGTTAATAAAAAATTTTGATACTGTATATATTAGTATTTTAGTTGTGGCTGTTGAATTGCATCAAGGAAAGGTTGCAGGAGCAGAGACTGGCAGCCAAATTTTTTTCTTTAAATATTTTATTGTGTCGACGTTTCGGTCTCGATAGAGGCCATCTTCCGGGCTAAAAATGTATACAAATATATATATAAATAAATTGTTCATTTACAGTTTTACATAAAGCAATGGAAAGTATAAAATATTATAACAATAAGATACATTAATAATAAGAAACACATATATATATATTTCCTTATTGGGGTATGTGTTTCTTATTATTAATGTATGTTATAATATTTTATACTTTCCATTGCTTTATGTAAAACTGTAAATGAACAATTTTATATATATATTTGTATACATTTTTAGCCCGGATAGGGCCTCTATCGAGACCGAAACGTCGACACAATAAAATATTTAAAGAAAAAAAATTTGGCTGCCAGTCTCTGCTCCTGCAACCTTTCCCTTGATATATATATACATTGTATTTATAGGAAGGACGGTAAAATTACTATATCGATTGTAAAGAGGATTAATATTTATAAGGACTTTCTGCCAGAGAAAGAATTTGCGTATTATTTGTGGTTATTTCGAAGGACTCATTCTTCAGTACAAATCAACAGGTGTTATGCAAAATGATGATGATCACGTCATGAACAGAACATTTTATAATCAATAATATTCATAGCGTAACATGTGTGATCATTTTGTACTGAAGAGGATTACATTACACTGGGATCGAAATATATTGTTTTTGTTAATATCTGATTAAAATTCATATCTATCATCTGTTCCAATTTCTCTTGAAACGCTAGCCTGGATATCGGTTGTGAGAGAGGGGGTGACGAGTGACTGGGGTCAGGGTGTGAGTTGATCGACAGCCGATGCACTCCTCCGGGCAAATGATCTTTCTCTAGTAGAAAGTCCAAATGAAAATGATTAACTACTAATATTAAAGATAGTGTGATGACTCATCCCATGTTTACAAATCATAATTTGTTTTATCCTATAAAATTATAACGATTTGGATGATGTTATTTCACTGAAATTAAAATATTTTCATTTAATCTATATATTAAATTTCTTTCTATTTACAGGAAAGAAGTCCTGGTTATAAGTGTGCTAGTAGCCATCTCATTCCATTTAGCTTTCACTCAACTTGCCCTTAATAAAATGAAGAGGAGCCTGCCAACACATAGTAGAAATGTAAATATATTATTAAATAGGCGAAGGTAAGGAAAATCAAATCAGCTTCTTCTCTCTATAAGTCCCTATGAGGGCCCCCTGAGGATGGCTCCTATTTAGGGACCGAAATGTTTGTAATAAATTGAAGTGGTGAGAAAGAAGAAGAGGCTGGCTTGATTCTCCCAACTCTACACATTTACTGAATATATTTAATAGGAAAGAAGATGCAGCCAAATAATTGAGCCTCTATTTGGTAATAAACACTCTTTATTGGAACCTTTCACTTTATTGAGTATCAATTTTAAGAATTATTTACATTCGTTGGACATAAAATGCAAATAACTTGTATTAACAAATGACATCTCTATTTATGTATCTTCTTCTGTCCTCGCCATTATTAATCCTGCGGTGCGGGGTCGGCGGATCTCTATTTATGTATATAAAATTTAAATATGCTCTTTGAAGGCTGAAGATGGCAGCCGAAACGTTCCAATAAAGAGTGTTTATTACCAAATAGACTGCTGCATCCTCTTTCCTATTCAACTTACTCAATATATTATATCATTAATTAATTTAATAATTTCAAAAAATTATATATATATAAATCTTTTAGATCATCATTCTTGAGAAAAGAGTAACGGTGTCCTGTCCTCCAATGGAATCTCCACGTGAAACTCGGATCAGTCTTCGGAGTAGATCTGATCCAGGCACTGGATTGCCTGAAATAGAATATAATTCAAGATATCTTTCTGATTTCCATCATATTACTTGCCTTGGAAAAGGAGGATTTGGTGTAGTGTTTGAGGCTAAAAATCGAATTGATGATAGACATTATGCTATTAAAAGAATTGCATTACCTACTAGGTGAGTACAAAAACTCTATTTGAGGTGAGTTGGCAAGCAATTGCTGACGTTGATCTTCTTTTTAAATGACTTCTGTCAGTTGTTAACTATCACCCTTACATACATTTAGAAGCAAATGGCTCGTAGTTTTTATACAATTTTATAAAGAGTGCAAAACGAGCAATTTCGTCATATTTTACTTTACGGGGATTTATCCACCCGTCTGTCAGTTGCCCTGGCCCTGAAAATTAAATACTGTACAACTTGAAAACTATCTAAATTAAGGAAGAAAGAAAAGAGCGATTGCAGCCAAGTTTATTTCGTTTAATAATCGCTTCAAGCCGACGTTTCGGTCAGATATACGACCATCATCAGGGCTACAATCAATAACAGTCCTTGTAAAATGGCAAAAAATATTTTACATAATTGTGCCATTCGCCATTTTGAGGAATTTTGTTGACACTCTTCAGGTTGTTATATATTTTTATTTTATTTATATACCTTGTATCTAACTTATGTTTCTTAATTTTCTCATTGATTTTATTATAATTAATTGTCAATTTTGTGCGTATGTGATGTAAGAAAACAAAATTTCTTTTTTGACTGTAAACTCACTCGCTCCTTTCTGCCCTGATGATGGTCGTATATCTGACCGAAACGTCGGCTTGATGCGATTATTAAACGAAATAAACTTGGCTGCAATCGCTCTTTTCTTTCTTCCTTACTACAAGATCTACTCAGCTATCCACCTCACTATATCTATATTAATCCATTTTTTTTTTTTTTTTATTAACTTTCTTTGTAATTTTTTAGACAAGAATCGCGGGAACGAGTTCTCCGTGAGGTAAAAGCCCTTGCCCAATTGGAACATCAAAATATAGTGAGATATTTCTTTACATGGGTAGAAGATCCGCCACCCGCATGGCAAAAAGAGCAAGATAAAATTATTCTCAGGTAATTTTATATCATATACAGCACTATTCTCTTAGCAAAAACGTTAACTTTTAACATCTGGAATCAGCGTTAATTCATTTAAACTTCTTGTCTCAAATTGCTATTCTATAAGCAAAAATTTTAACTCCGAAGAGTTAACATTTAGTTAATAGTGTTAAAAATTAATGTCATGTCCAGAGGGTGCCTTTAATATTTTATCTCCGTATTTAATGTCTAAAAATGGCGAATTTAACCTAAAAAGTAAGTTTATGATTGCTTTATGTATGCTTTGAGATAAAAACAACATGTTAACGTCTCTGTTAAAACTTGGTTTAGAGAATTTTTTTAGCATTTTTTAACGCTGGTGTTATTTATTTATTCAAAATATACAGACAAATTTGTCCATCTTTACAATATTGACTACAATAATATGTTTAGATCTTTGACAATGAATAATTTTAACATTCTTCAGAGCTGCCTCTCATTCAAACCTAAGTACATCCAATTTAAATCCTACACCTGTTATACTTTACTTTTTATGTTAAATTTTAACGTCTGTTTTTAGAGAATAGTCCAGGTTGATCTTGCATTATTTTTCAATTAAAAGATTTATTGTATAATAAAATTAAAAAAAAAAAAATCAATCCAGCTGTCGTTTTTTGTTTCCCTAATAAATTTTAATTTTTAGCCAAAACGCTCATAATATGAGCTCTCTTGGGTCCCATCTGTATGACGCAAGCAATACTACAAATGGAAGTCAAGCACACAATTTAGAATCTGAATCCCATTTAAGTAAATCATCTTCTTTCTATAAACCCCATCTCGATGACGACGATGATGACGATTCTCAGATTGTATTCGCCAATTCCGAAGATGAAGAGAATGAAACAAAATCTTTAGAAGGTATTGAAATTGAAACGCCACCATCACCACAATCTCGTCGTAGAATATTAAAAAGGCCGAATTCCCTTGAATTGAGATCCTCTTTTGCGGAAACAAAATCGAGTAGTGTGCCGTGTTCGTTGCCTTCAACACAACGGAAATTCCTCTTCATTCAAATGGAACTCTGTAGAAAGGAGAGTCTTCGGGAATGGCTCGTTGAGAATCATTCGAGAGATAACAGAGAAATTATGAATATTTTCTTACAAATTGTAAATGCAGTCCATTATGTCCATCAACGTGGTTTAATTCATCGAGATCTTAAGGTAAATTTTTTTTATTTTATTTTTTGATTATTTCTTCTTATTGAAAAGTAAATTCTTTTTTTTTCCAGCCTTCGAATATATTTTTCTCCTTGGATGGTCAAATTAAAGTTGGTGATTTCGGCCTAGTAACGGGCATGACAGAAGAAGATGGACGAACTCCTTGTAAAGAGAAAGATTCGAAAAATGAACTCCATACGGCACGAGTGGGAACTCAACTTTATATGAGTCCAGAGCAGGTGATTTAAAGATAAATTTTCTTTTATTCAACGTTTCTGCTCTACTTTTGAAGTCATTTTCAAGAGTAATGGATTAGGAAGTAATAGTTTAATATCTCAAAGTTTTTGATTTGCCTTTGAGATCAAGGAGGTGGTTGCTTCTGTGTGATAATGTTTCTGTTGATTTCGGCGCCTCTGCTTAATCCCCAAGTCAAGATGTTACTCGATCCAGACTTTTTACGATACCCGTTATTTATATATCCATTGAGGGTTCAGGCATTCTTATTTAAGCCATTTGGTATTCAAATGGCTTAAATAAAATCATCGGACTGCCTGGGGTCCGAACCCATGACTTTTGGTATACGAGGTTAGCACGCTAACCCCTACACCAAGCCCCGAGGGCATAAAAAATTTTAATAACAATATAATAATACAAGAATGCATAAATCTTATATACCGTGATTTCCATATGAATCTTACTAACACACACACACACACACACACAAGCCCTTGGGGCTTGGTGTAGAGGTTAGCCTGCTAACCTCGTATACCAAAAGTCGCGGGTTCGGACCCCAGGCAGTCCGATGATTTTATTTAAGGCATTTGGATACCATATAGCTTAAATAGAGAATGCCTGGTCCCCCAATAGATATATTTAAAAATACGAGTATCGTTAAAAGTCTTAAATGGCCTGAGTTGCCGAAAAGACTGTGAATGTGAGTGTGAATGAGAAAAAAGTGTGGGTGTTTAAAAAAAAAAAAAAAAACACTATCAAAAAGAAGTTTGGAGAATTTAGACCTGGCAATGATCCACAGGAGGAAAATGTGCAGTCTGGTCGTCAAGTAATAAAAATTTTCCATAAATAATAAAGTTCATCTTTGTTTACTTTTATATATTAGAAATTTAAAACTATATACGTTTGCCTTCTATCTGCAATAAGAAGTGATCTTCCTGTTTAGATATATATATATATATATATATATATATATATATATATAATATAAATTTTAGCAAGTAGATTATTTGCTTCAGTACTCAAAGTTTATTTTCAGTTCCGTTGTAATATGAATTATAAGTAGGGTCCGACCGAAACAAGATTTTCAACCGAAACAGAATTTCGGCCTCAATCTTATTTTCCGAAACCGTAACCAAAACTTGTATTTTCCTAGACAAAATTCATATCATTTTACCTTTTTTTTTTTGTGTGAAAATCATTTTATCTTTTTTTTTTAGGAAGACGTTTTTTAATTTTTTCAGCCCCTTTTCAGGCTCAGGTTTCGGCTACTTTTTGACCGAAACTGGCCCAAACCGAATATTCTGTCGGTTCCTATTTAAAAGTAATTCGTATTTTGAATTGAAAAAATCATCTATATTTTATTATTAAAATTTTTTTTTTTATTGTTTTTAGGTCTGTGGACATTCATATAATTATAAAGTTGACATCTATTCTCTTGGTTTAATCTTTTTTGAACTTATAACAACATTTTCAACAACAATGGAACAACAAAAAACATTAATGGATTTAAGGAAAAATATTTTTCCTAAAGAATTTGAAAAGCATCATTTACAAGAGGTAAGAAAAAAATAAAAATGAATTTTTATTTGTATGTGTATGTTATGAAACTGACTTACAATTCACTCACTGCTAAACAAAGTTCTCTGTAGAATTTTCAGACCTTCTTTTGCCAACATCGTGTTTGATTGAATTCACATATAGGCTCCAGGCCTCTAAAAAAATTCTCTCTAAAAATGGGGTCTAAAAATTTAGACCCCAAGCAAAAAAAAATCTGGTGTGACTGGCGCACAGCACACAACTTTCTCTTACCTTCGGTAATCGAAAGTTGTGTTCTGTGCTTGTCACACCAGATTTTTTGTGTCGACATATATTTAGTTCCCGACAGTACGGAACATTTGAATTCAGATGTAAAATTTATAAGTATGGGAAAATATTTATATTTTGTTACCATGGCAACCATTTCTCCTATCTTCCCTATGAAATACAAGAGTAAAGTGGTCTTCAGAAGATTTCAATTGCAAAATGAGAATATACATTTTAAAGAGAATCTAAAAAATAATTGATTTTTGAATTTAAAAAAAAATCGTTGGAGCAAATTTTGAGAAAATCGAAAAAAACTGAAAAAGTACATCAGTAAAGTACTAGTACTCTTTGGCCGATTTTGATTAAAAGCTTATTTTTCCGGTCCCGGGAGGTGTTTAACTTAAATATAAAATTTCAACCTCGTAGCTCAATTCCTTCATCCTTAAAATTGAACACACACCCACCCACCCACCCACCCACACACAGACAGACCATGTCGCGAAAACCACTTTTTTGGATTCAGGGGACCTCAAAACGTAAAGATCCATCAAAATCTCGACATCGAATTTTTGACATGAATCCAATACTTTCTCTCTATATATATATTACATATATACATAGGTAAGAGAAAGTAAAAAACAAAAACAAAAACTGAAATGACGTCACTGATCAGAGCGAGACAAACAGACGGACTGACTCTCAACAATATAGATTTCTTATTCTATTTTGCACAACATTTTTAAAATATACCATAAAGAATCAAATTCATATGCAACCTATTTATAGGATTGTCGGTTTTCAAAAATCGACTTTGAAAAGCCGGCTTTTAAAAGAAAATTATGAAATTCGAAAACCAGGGTTTTTTTTTTTAACTAAGTTAATGAATGAAACGATTCATCTGTTAGTTTTTATAGGCATTTAGATCTTGATATTTGGCAGAATATTCCTTTTAAAGAGAACATTTTGCCTTGTCGCTTGAAATTTTTAAAAAATTTGAAGGACTGAAGATGGGTAAATAAAATTCCCTCGAAACGTCTCATTAAATTGTATTAAATCGGAGGCTTTTATTTTTTGGCCGCACCTACTCCTTCTCCTGTCTATGTCTTTTTTTTATTCGAAAAAATTAGAAATCAGTTTAAACCGGTTTCGTAGAAAAGTTCAAAACCGAAAACCGGTTTTTTAAAAAGTCGATTTTTGTATAAACCCTAGTACAGGGTGTATGTGTTTTATATATATACACTGAGCGTCAAAAATTTGTTTCTTTTTAAGAAGACCTTTTCTAATCTAACTTGATGATACTGTAATATATTAAACATTTAAAATGAAATATGTTATACATTTCTAAATATATTTAACACAAATCCATATCATTTTAATAAATAATTAAAATTGAAATAAAACAAAGACAGAAAATGGTCGAAATTTTATTTATTATATCCATATTTCTTAAATTTTAAATTTTATCTTTCTATTTTAGTTTTTTTCTCTGCCTATTTTATTGGAAATTCTTATAAAAACAAAATGTATCTCAAACCCCAAACTGGGGAGGGAGGGAATCGAATAAATAAATAAATAAATTAATTATAAAAACAAAATTTCTAATTAATATCCAACTAAACATATCGAGATAATGTTGATTTGTCCCACAAATTGAAAATCGACATTTTATTTAAATTGTAATTATTTATTAAAATGATATGAATTTGTGTTAAATTTACTTTGAAATGTATAAAATATTTCAAGTTCATCCCATTTGTTTCTTAACTAACTTAATTTAACTTGTAAGTGGCGTCTTTCCCCAAGTATAGAGGGGAAGCTGCCACAGACGCTTGCTTATCTCCTTATTGCTGCAGTATTAAGGCCGCTTCAACTAGCATCATATGTCTAATATAACGCATAACTCACTTATATTCCTAATATCTTATTTAAAATAACGAGTATGTTTAAAAACCTTAAATATGAGGATCGGAATATTATAAAGTTGAACTCATCACGTTAAATTTTCACGAAATCCAAAAAAAAAACGCCCAATAAAGATGATTAATTCAGATAAATTCACAAGCTACACCGAAAGTCGGACCAGACTCTTCAAACAAGTGGCTCAGTATTTCCATGTATCGACGCATAAAAGTACTATCGACAAACTTGCATCTTCCCCCAACTTGCATCTTCCCCCGAGTTACCTTATATATATAAATATATTTATAAAGAATTGCATTCATATGTGTTTATATATTTATATACTAAAAAATAAAATTTCTTTGAATTTTCAGTTCGAACTCTTAAAGATGATGTTATCCCATCAGCCCGAGGTGCGCCCTACAACTTATGGCCTCCTGCGAATGCCGCCGTTAAATACTTCAATTCCGGAGCCAGCAACACCGATTCCTGATCAATGGCATTTTGAATTACCGACACCCCCACGGTCACGTTCCTTCTCTTCATCCGGATCAAAAAGTTCTACAAGTCTCGAAAATGGCTGGGAGATGATTGACTCACAACAACAAAAATGAAGACAAAAAAAAAAAAAAATAACTTTCTCTAAGGTAATTATTTAAAATAGGCAATAAATAGATCTAAAAAAAGAAAAACAAATTATGTTTTATATTGTTATAAATTTAACATTATTAATAGAAAATATCGTCACCCCAAAAAAAGTATTTATTTTGTGAAAAAAAAAAAAAAAATTAAAAAAAAAATATATAAAAAATAGATTTAAGGTAGAATAGAGATAAATATTTGTTAAAAAAAAAAAAAATATATATTTAGAATTATATTATTGATAGGCCAAAGTGAATATTTTATGAGGTCTCACATTGGAGGTTTTTGAATGAAAGACTTTGACACTTTATCTTAAATATAATTATGCAGTGGCGCAACCAGAATTTCTTCCTGGAGGGGGGATAGGATCTTTTTACTTTCTCTTAACCTATATAGAAATATATAGAGAGAAAGTATTGCGGTCATGTCAAAAATTCGATATCGAGATTGGATTAATAGATATATTTATTCTTTTTAAGAAGAGTTTCAATTGTGTTTATAAAAGCTTTTGCGGTTTGAAATATTATTACTAGAGGAATTTTTAATCATAGATCACATTTTTGTATTAAATATTTATTAAAATTATCTGTATACTGTACAACGTTTCGACTGCTTATTTATATTTATTTATAATTTTAATAAATATTTAATGTCTATGATTAAAAATTCCTCTAATAAGAGTTTCAATTTATTATAGAAACTTCTCCTTTTTGGCAGAATTGTTTTGGGCTTGTTGTTGTGCTCATTAAGGGAAAATGAAATGCTTGTGATCTTCCTTACTACGCATGCGCCACACCTCTGTTTGACAAAAAGAACTGTGACTGCAGGGTTAATTCTTAAGAAAAGACTTTTTTTTAATTTATTTTTTTGGCATTTAGACCCCGCGCCCCATCTCTATTTATTTCAAATGATTGGTAGCCAATTCAATTGAAATAAATTTGGGACGGGAATCAAACCTGCGACTATACAACCATTTTTTATTTCATTTAATAAATTAACGCTCTCGTGACTGACTTTTTCGGCTCCAGATCTAGACCCTAGACCAGCGTTTTCCAAACTGTGAGGCGCGCCTCTTAGGTAGACGCGTGCTAGTCTATGGGGAGGCACGAATATTAGCCACAGCGAGCAATTTTCTAAATAATTGCTAAAGTCTTATAAATAAAATAATAAATAATATAACTTAAGTTTAATTTATTAGACAACTCAAGGAGGAGTTTTATTGACACACTTCAGCCCTGATGATGGTCGCAAATCTGACCAAAACGTCGACTTGAAGTGACTAATAAACGAATTAAACTGCAATCGCCCTGTTTTTATTCCTTACTTTTTTTTGCAATAAACTTTTTTGGGTTTGTATTATTTTATAAAATGGGGGAGGGGGGGGGGGGTTATACAATTAAATATTTTTAAGGGAGGCGTGGTAATATAAAGTTTGGAAACCACTGCCCTAGACCATCCTCACAGCCGACTGGTAATAATCTGCTTGTGTGATATTTTTTTTATCAGTCACAACACTACGTAAAGAAATGATTCCTGGAGCCAATTTTGACAACTGTGAGGATAATTGAATAAGCCTTGTTTTTTATTAAGGCATTATCGGCATCTAGGGCCATTTCTCGATTCTCTCTTCTCCGTGGGGGGATTTAATGCCCAAAATCACCTCCCTCCACTGGTTGCATCACTGCTCTGGTCAGGGAGTACCTTTTATCTTATGTGAAGATATTGCGATTCAAGGGAAATAAGCATTTTAAGATGTGAAAATGCCCGATAATGCACATCAATGGAAACGGACAATCTGTTGCCGACGACAAAATAGATGAGATCCACCCACCACAAGCAATTGAATGTCCGTTTCCGTTGGCATCCGGTTGCCAAGTGTGTGATCAATATCTTAAAAACTCAATATCTATCCAATGTTTCAGTTTTTTTTTATTTTTTTTAAACATTCCTTCCATTCATTGGACCAAATTAGTTTAGTTTCATTTATTTTTGATTTTATGTAAATATAAAATTTCTCCTATCATACAGGGTGGTTAAATCAAAATCGACAAATATAATCGTATGGAGGAAGGCCGTCTAATTTACAGGAAGGTGAAGAAAATAGACTTTATTCGGCCCACAATTATTTATTACCAATGTCAACGTTTGGGACTATACGTCACCCATCCTCAGGATAACGGTCGTAGTCTTTCGTGCCTCCAGCACTCGTCTAACAAATACAACAATTATATTGTTGTGTGAAATGATGGCTGTATTTTATTTTAGACTTCAGTTCACCATATAGCCAAATTACATGCAAGTTTTAACCACGAGCCACTCTGAGTCAATGCTAGGCATCTAGTGAGTCAGAGTGGCTCGT